>PVJD01004597.1:0-132930 GCA_004026545.1 Mormoops blainvillei | reverse complement strand
CTGCCAGTAAAACTTTAGGACTATTGAGATGTATTTATCTCTGTTGTGATGGACAAAGGAATTGTCAGCTGTTCTGTATTAATACCCTTTACCCCCTTGCAAATGGAAATTACAGGAAATCACAACTAGCAGAAAAAACCTTGGGCGAACTGGAAGGATGGAATGTGTAACCCCCCTTCCCAGAAACAGGCAGAATGGCCAGGCTGAGTGACTTTAGCATTTGGTGGCCAGGGAGCAGAAGCGTGGTTTGAAGGTAATGTCACCATCTGGGAATTGAAACCTGGGTCTACCTGTTCTCTGACTTTTATGTCATCATCACTGAGCCCCTCCTTTCCAGCCCTTAACCAGCCCCTGCCAATTCTTTTTTCTGTAGGTTCCTCTCACCACCACCGCCCTGGTCAGACTCCATCATCCTGTCTGGCCCCCTGGGCTGCTTTAGTCTCTCTTGCCAGGTTCATCTCCTGTGAACATTGTTCTTGTCTCAGGTGAGACCAGGTAAGAGAATGAAGAAGCCCTGTGTGTGTGGGAAGGTAGTATTTCCAACCCTTCCCATAGTGGCAGGCTCCCTGAGGGCGAGGACCGTGTATTTTGGTGTGTCTCACACAGTAGGCCTTTAGTAAATGATTGTTGAATTGGATTAGGTCGAGTTTCCTGCTGAAGAATTTTCATTGGCTCCCCACTACATACTGAATCAAGGCTGAATTTCTCTGCTTGTTTTTTCATGACTGTACAAACTGGCCTTACTGAAAATATTCAGGTGGATGCTTAGTACTTTGTGGTAGATACTAGGGAAACTGTAAGAACTGTAACTTGCCCTGAAGGATCTCAAATGGAACTCCCCCCCCCCCCCCCCAGTTCTTCTCTTATTCTTGTCCTATTACCCCTTTCTTTCCCTGCCTGTCCCCCAAGTCCCCCAATTTATCATTTTTACTTCAGCCTCCAACCCCAGAAATTTTCTCTTTTCTTGTCCACACTTTTTCAGCCCTTAAGACTTCCAGCTCAGATCTCCCTGTCTTCTTTTTTATGGCCCTCTTTGATTGCCTTGGTTCTGATATCTTTCTTTTTTATTTCCTTCATTATTTTGTTTATAACTTACAAATAGCTTGCTTGTTCTTTCTTATTCTCTAATTATTCATTCCTCGTGATACAGCATTTTACTGCACCCACATGGAATACTGAAAGAGAAGCCCCTGCTTATCGTGCGCCTTGGTTGTTTGCTGCCTGGGTATGCGGCCTCCCCAGCTCCCCCGAAAGTTCTTGGTGAGCTGGGGCCTGTGCCTTCAGTGCACTTTGCAAGCTCTCTGTAGAGACTGTCAGGGGATGATGATATATGGGGTAGACAAAGGAACCATTGGAGATGAAGGGACCTGACAAGTGCTTTGGGAGTGTGCTTCCTAGCAGGATTTGATGGCTTGGAGCAGAGCAGGGGCTGGAGGTTGCAAGACCATGCAGGAGTTTGGGACTGTGGAAACCAAGACCCGAAAGAAAATTGGAAGGACAGAAAGGATCAGGCTTGTCTCCCAAGAGTTCATTCTGAGATTCTCTTGAAACCCCGGTGGAAAATGTGTGCATCCTAGAAGTTAACCAGGGTTCTTGGGGAATTGTGGGGAAGCCAGATGCCTGTGTGGTAAACCCTCCCAAAAGGAGGGGGTGAAAGGTCCCTGGCTATGGGGAAGCTTATAACTTAAGGGAACAACAATTAAGGGACAACAGTGAGCAAACCTGTCAGGCTGAGAATTTGATTTATTTGTAATAATGACATTTGTATAGATTCCTCTGGGAAGTTTGAAGGTTTGACTGTATTTCACAAATACAAACATTTTCTTTGCTTTGTCACTGATGAAGCTTATAGGCTAATATTGCATTTTATTTTGAATGATAGAATCTTGCATGAAATTAAAAGCAATGTCTTCCTTTTCTGACTTGGCAGACGTTGAAAGCATTGTGCCGACTACCTCCCCCCCCCGCCTGCCCTGCCCCAACCTCTCTTTTATTTTTCAGACTCACCCAGCACTGTGAAACAGGTTAGTAACATTCGTGGCCTGGGACCAGTTTCACTCAGCTGAGCTCCTTGTAATCCAGTTCAAATCTATGGGGCACATCCAGACTTACTGGAATTCTAGGTAGGAAGTGTGGTTGCAAAGGCAAAGCATTTAATTGTGGCTTGTATGAAAATAAAACCAGCTTGAATTTTCCTTTTGCAAACTCTTTCTGAAACACCTCTTTAGCTCTTTTATTTTTGGCAAATGAGTATCGGTATGCCAGCCTCCTTACTGTTGTGATGCAGGGTTATAATAAACCAGAGGGTGATTTCCTAGAATCCTGAGCCTTTGAAAAATGCTATTCATTTTGGAAAAGAATAAGTAAGTGCAGAAGCCAGGCTGCCCGTCTCAGATTTATACCCTCTTCTCATTCTCTTCGCAACTGGTAAATGCTGTGACCTCAGTTTGCCTAAAAATGTGATGGATTAAATTTGTTTATGTGTCTGTAGCAGTTTGGTAATGAAGTTTAGCCCTTCATTACCAAATGATGATGAGGATAATGTTGACATAAGAAAATGTCCACATTTGTAGAGAATTTTTATGCGTTCATCTGAGTCAAACTGATGACATGTGCTGGGAAGCAAAATCTCAATGGATTGAGAAAATACTCTTGAGAATGGCAGTTTTGCAGCTTACTTTATCCATTAGAATCAGAGGAGGAGACATAAAGAGCATTACATGAAATCCATTGGTGATTGGTTAAGGAGGTGGGAGAAAGGATGGGTTGGGGGGGACTCTCTAGGATTGGAAAAAAGGCAAAATGGAGAAACACATAGTCTTACATTGGTGGGGACCAGGATAGTTAATAATGAACATTTATAGCACATAGAGATGGCATGCAGGGGATAAGATAAACAATGAGGGATTCTGTGGTCTTATGCTCTGATACCAGCAGTTGTGCTTTCCAGGGGTAGGAAAAGAAAATTACTCTGGTATTTTAAAGGTATGTTATCCTAGATGCATAAGAACAATGGACTGACCTCACTTAAAGGTAAAGATTGGCCTTTGCTAAGCCTGCTATGACCTGCCCAAAATTAGGAATTTGTGTGGTTACTTTACATCTCTGAGTTTGTCAAGCTGCTGTGGGACTCTGCTTAGCCTGTCAGGTTTCTTGTGTAGCTTCCTTTTCATTCACAGTAATAGTAACACTCAGCAGCAGGTACACTGAGTTGTGAGCTAGTTCTTCCTAAGTCTCCCAGGGAGAAACTCACTTTACTTACGAAGGTCTTAGTGTTGAGTAGAGGACGAAGCGGCCGTGGACTATACCGAAATCAGCTGCCCAAAGATTACACGTTAGAGAAGTACTTTGAACAAAGTTGTGTGATTTTTATTTGTAATGGGGTATGTTGCTTCTTTTGAGAAGGCTTTTTAGAATAGTATAATGGTTCCCCTGGAACTCATAGCAGGATTCGTTTTTGATCCTCTCCTGTATTTACAGCTGGCTTTTTCCCTAGGGAAGCATTCATCTGTTTTAAAAAGCAGAGAGAGAAAACAAGAAGTTCTCTCAAACAGTGAAGTCTAGAAATCAGAACTGCATTTGCCTTTCAGGAGGGCAAGTTCTGAAGAGTTGTTGTGTGGGTGAGAAAGAAGGAAGTCTGGCTGCAGTGACAGCCCCCACACACATGCGCACCCTCCACCCAGAGATGCTTTTGTGGCAGATGTCAAGGAACTTAGGACAGAAGGTGCCTATTATGGCCCCTTTGTTGTACTAGACCTAACATTGCCTTTCAGTCAATTTTTCTGGCAGGTCACTTTCTTGTCTTGAGTATTCATGGGCTGGTGTTGGCCCTGAAGGCCAGGACTAGCCTATGGTGATTACACTTCAGTGTGGGGTCAGAGGCAGCCTCTGAGAACATTTTGGGCCGGAAATATTTCTGATCATTAGGATGTTTTCATCATACCAGTGCTTCAAGGCCTTGGAGGTTCACCAGGCATCTGGATGAGGTTAGTGAATGGGCTTAACCCTAATGTTCCTTAGTCTCTTTCTGCACCCTTTTAACCTGCTAACTGGTCGTTGGTGTGCATTTTTCTTTTGTTATGAGTAGAGGAGGAATCCTGCTTTGCAGTTGAGTAACTGTGCCTTCTATTCAGATTCTGTAGTGGGTCCGCAGGAAAAGCTAATGAGCTCATTCTTCCATTCTGCGCACACTCTGATCTAGAGTGGATGGCAGGCTAGAGCCTGGGGGCCCTTCAATAGCTTGTTGAAGGTGGTTATGGAGGTGACAGTAAGGGCAGCTGTGCCCTGAAGCTCCAATGGCTTGGCCCCGTGACTGATGGCTCATCCCCTGAGGCTGGGCCAAGAGGGAGGTCTGCAGTTTCCCTGAAATGACTGCTTCTTTCAGCTGGGTTAGTGTGACCAGCCAGAGAAGGGGGTCCAGAGGGGCTTCCTAGGGAAGAGGGTGGAGGACTCTTAAATACGCCTGCCTGGTTTGGCAGTAATTCAGACTCGCCTCCTGTTTCTGTGTTGGCTGATAGTTCCCTTCAGCTCTCAGAATAACCCATCTTCATTTCCAAGGGGGAACCCATTGTTGCTAAAACACTCCCCCACCCCCAAACTACAACCTACCTTAAATATTATTGTATGTGCCTTTTGCCTCCTTTCCAGAAAAGGCATGTAGCCACTCTTGATTTTTCATGAGTTGCTCCTGCCTCGCTGGAGTTCCTGGAGACAAATGCTGCTGGACTTCCTCATCTAGCAGGGGTCTGGACATGAGCCATACCGCGGGTGCTCAGAATGGATGGAGCACAGTGGTGAACATGCTGGGTCTGGCACTCCGTCTGAGAGGGCTCTGTGGTCCATTTCTGATTGAGCGATATTTGAGTGAGCTTTGCTTATGAAGGGTTAGGAGAACTGAATCTGGTTCAGTCATTAACAAGTGCTGTGTCCATGGTTGGAGGTCCATCCTAGGCCTCAGTTCCCCTCTTAAAATGGAAAAATTGGACCCTGCAGGATGAACCTGTGAGTCTGCTCCTGATAAGAGTGACCAGAGGCAGCAAAGGATGGGACAGAACTTGCAATTCTTAGTTCTCTGTTGCCTCCGTATTTTGCACGTACTCTTCCTTCCCCTTGGAATGTCTCTCATCCTTCCTTACCCACCTCTTTCTGCTCTGCCTGGCTAACACCCTCCTGAAGTCAGCGTCAGCTTAGACTGCTGCCTGTGTTGGCAGGAGCGCTCCTCCTTTGTGCTCAGTACTTCCCCCCTATAGTACTGTCTGTTTCCTTGTTTTCCGTGACCCTGTTGTGAGCTTCCAGAAGGCAGAGACTGTCTGCTACCACCACTGGATCCCCAGTTGGATGGTGCAGTTCCTAGAATGTGGTAAATGTTGAATGATTAAATGACTCTTCCTAGGCCAACACACCGCAGTCCACTCTGGGAGCTGTTCTGGGTCTTCCCCTGCCCCCAGCTCACCAAGGCCCTTTTTCTGATGAGCGCTTTGTGGGTGCTGAAGAACCTCAGGTGATGCTGAGAATTCTTTCGGAGGCTCTTCTCATTGTGGCAAAGCATTGGGGGATGCTGCCACCTGCTCTAGGTGCTCTTTCAAGGTATAGCTTCCACCTGGGATGGGCCCCAGACTTTGTCCCGTGTCTTCTGATCTGCGGCCCTAGGGGTGGGGCAGACAGGTCTGTGCAGATTGCCATCTTGGCTGGCTGCCTAGAGCTGGGCCACCTGTTGCTTGCCACAGTGGTACGGTGAGAGGTGAGCAGCAACCTAATCTCCTTTACTGCTCTAACAACTGGGCAGAGTCCAGCCTCCCTTTCCACCACGTTCTGTCTTCTGTTTCCAGGGCTCTGTTATGCTGCTCTTCAGCGAGTCTTATCTTTTTCCAGCTGCTGCCCTCCACCACTCTGCTAGGAGAACCCTTGCTGCATTTGTGTTTTATGTGTGTGCTTTGCCCTTTAGCCCATGTCCCCAAGAATCTTTATGTAATGCAGTAAGACAGCAGCAGCACAAACAAAACAAAGCAAAACAAAACAAAACAGCTTCAGAAATGAAACTTTGGACTCCTGTTGGTCTCTCATCAGATGCAAATGATGAGTCTCTTTCCATCCGAGTTCGTGCCTCTGGGTTCGCCAGCCCTTTTACCATCCTTCCTCCTGAGGAATCTGAATGGCAGGGGTGGGCTGAATTACTCACAAGAAAAGCTCTCATTTTTCTTGTGCTTTAAGCCTTGCCTCTTTCTGGCCTTGTGTGGACACAGGAAAGAGGCAAGGGGAAAGTAACCTATCCCCATTACTCTTGGTGTCTCTGAACTGGTGTGGTGTGCGTGTTGTGGGGGAGGGGTATACAGCTGCAGCGAGGTGGGATGTGGACAGAATCTTAAGATCACCTTTACCAAGTGAAGAGGTGACAAAGAAGGAAACAGAAGGACAGCAAGCCCTAAACCAGGACTTCTCAAACTTTAATTAAGCATATGAATCACCTGGGCAGTCTTATTAAAATGCATATTCTGATTCCATAGAAGGGGATGCAGGGCGAGATTCCGCATTTCTAATAAGCTCCAGGGTATGTCAGTGCTGCTGTTCCATAGTCCATACCCATAGGTTGGACAGCAAGACCCCGGCTTTCCTCCTCCCCGTTACACCCATTAAAAAGATTGGCCTGGGCCCTGGCTGGTGTGGCTCAGTGGATTGAGCACCGGCTTGTGAGCCAAAGGGTCCCACTTGAATTCCCAGTCAGAGCACATGCCTGGGTGGTGGGCCAGGTCCCCAGTGTGTGGCGGGGTGGAGATGCACAAGAGGCAACCACACATCGCTGTTTCTCTTCCTTTCTTTTTCCTCCCTTCCCCTCTGTCTAAAAATAAATAAGTAAAATCTTCCAAAAAAAAAGATTGGCTTGGCTTAGGGAGGAGAGAGGCTAGTTAGAACTTTAATATTTTAAACCTGAGAGCGTGGGCTGGGCTTTCAGCCATTGTTTCCAGAGCTCCTTCCTGGGTCCCTCGTGCCTGATCCCGGCCACTTTGGAGCTCTCCTTCGGCCCGGTTTGGCTTCCACAATGTAAGAATTATCTATCAAACGAAGCACTTCAAGTAGAATTTTAGAGCTAGAAGAACTCTTAAATCATCTTTTCCAACCCCTCTATTTTACTGAGGAGAAAATGGGCCCAGAAAAGTTTTGTGACATGTCCAGAATCAAATAGGTAGTAGCAGAGCTGGGATTAAAAGCCAGATGTCTGAACTCCTGAGCCTCTCCCTCTGAGCTTGGGACAGCTGGACAATCAAAATGTTGTTTTGAGTCCTGACTGGTGTGGCTTAGTTGGTTGGGTGTCATCCCGGAAAGTGAGAGGTCACTGGTTCAATTCCTGGTCCCAGTCGGGCCACCTAGGAGAGGCAGCCAGTTGATGTTTCTCTCTTACATCGACATTTTCTCTCCCCTTTTTCTCCCTCGTCTTCTCTCTAAAAATAAATAAATGAAATCTTTTTAAAAGATGTTTTGACAACTGGAGGTAGGACAAGAAGCTTTCCAGTGACGTGGTGGGATTCGTAGTGCGTGCATCTGCTGGCATCTGCTTCCGCAGCTCAGCATTCACTTAGGCCAGGGCTCCCAGCCGCAGCACTGCTGACATTGTGGGCCAAGTAATTCTTTGTTATGGGGGGTTGTCCTGTGTATCGTGTGATGTTTAGCAGCGTTCCTAGCCTCTACCCACTAGATGTCAGAAGCCTTCCCTGCCCCTTCCCCCCAACAAGTTACGACATTAAAAAATACCTCAAGATGTTGTCAGATATCTTGGAAAGGGGGGTATAAAATTGCTTGTAGTTGAGAACCACTAGTTAGGCAACAAGCTGTTTGGGGACGAGGGTCCCTCTTGGGCCCTTACTCTGGGTTTTTTTTTAGTGTGTGTTGGTCTTAGGGTTACAAAGAAAGCATAAAACACATGGGGCTCCAGCCTTGCTGGGATCTCACAGTTTAGGGAGGAGACCAGACCAGCCAATGCATGGAACAGATAAATTGCCATCTTCATGGTCTCTCCAGGGTGTAGAGCACCAAGCTGGACTCTGAAGAATGGGGTGCTAACCCTGGGTATTGAATGAGGAGGAGATTTTGCTGCCCTGGACTGGATTCTATAGCTAAGAACTGAACAACTCTCATTCCTATTTTTAGTTATTCTTACCCACTTCTCAGGGAGCATTTGTTCATTCTGAAAAATTTTTATCTGAATTTGTAAAGGTCAGTTGGACACATTAAACCAATAGATGTGTACACTTGAAGAGAAGGAGGCCTACTTAAACCTGATGCTGGTAAGGCTAACTCATTCCTTAATGAGATTTACTTTTTGTTTCTGACTTGATTTTCTTCTGCTTTGTGATGAATCCCCCAACAGATCTTTTTGTCTCTTTTCCAGTGCATTGAGCAGCATTGCCGTAAGACTACCTAAGAGCAACAGTCTGTAGTGCTCTGAGTACCTAGGTATGAAACATGGGTAAATGCCCCTTTTGTGAGCCTAAGAAAGAGCCTTCACCCCTTTTTTACCCCTCATAGGCTATTGTACTTAACATACATTTTTAAGGCCACTCTGGCCCCCCCTCCCCCGCCACACACACATACTTTCCTGAAAAATGTTATTCTGGAGCACAAAAAGGATTAGTGATGGGCGCTCCATAGTTCCCATCAACTTTGCCTTAACCAGTGTCAGGGTGATTTTTTTTTTTCAATACTTTATCATGACACTCTGTTGCTTCCTGGGTTGTATTGTTTCTGATAATAAACTTGCTATAATTCTTTGTTCCTTGGAATACAGTGCGTCTCTCCTTACCCTAACCCCCCATGGCTGCTTTTAAGATTTTCTTTTATTACTACTTTTCAGTATTTTGATTATGATGTGCCAGTGTTTTCTTTTTGTGCTTTTTTTCCTTGGGATTTGATGAGCTTGGATCTGTGGGTATATAGGTTTTTTTTGTTTTTGTTTTTTAATCAAATTTGGAAAACTTTCAGCCATTATATCTAACAATATTTTTTGTGCCTACCCATGTGTTCTCCCTCCCTCCCGTCTGCTATACATATGTGAGTCTGCTTAATATTGCCCCACGGCTGACTGATGTTTTGTCTTTATCATTTGGAGTAGTTTCTCTTGCTGTGTTTTCAAGTTTATTATTTTTTTCTTCTGCAGTGTCGAATCTGTTAGTCTCATCTCGTATATTTTTTCATTTTATAATAGATATTTGTACCTTTCCCTCTAGAAGTTCAATTTGGGTCTTCTTTATGCCTTCCATTTCTTTCCTCATCATGTACTCTCCTTTCTTGAGCACATGAAGTATATTTATAGTGGAGATTTTAACATCCTTGTTCACTAATTCTATTATTTGTGTCATTTTTAGGTCTGTTTCTATTGTTTGATCATTCTTCCAGTATGACCTTTTTTTTTTTTTCCTTCTTTTTTTTTGGCTTCCTTGCATACCTGTTAATTTTTTATTTGAAGCTAGACACAGTGAGTCTTATGATGCTGGGTGCTGGAACTTTTAGTATTCCTCTAAATAAATTTTGGACTTCGTTCTTAGAAGCAATTCCAGTTATTTGGAATTGGTTTGATCCTTTCGAGGCTTGCTCTCCCGTTTTGTTAGCACAGGTCCAGAACAACCTTTAATCTACGTTGAGGATAGCCCCACTGCTGAGACTGACCCCTTCTGACAATTCCATGGATGTCCTATTCAGAGTTTTTCCACTTTGGCTGGTGGGAGCATGAACTATTTCTGGCTCTCTGTGAGCCCTGGGGGTATACCATCGACTTTCAGTTGGTTCATTCTGCACCTTGCTAGTTTCCTCACACCTGCACAGATCAGTACTCAGCCAAAGACTCAAGAGGATCCCTTTGCAAATCTGGAATTTTTTCTCTTTTCAGCTCCCTTCTTTAATTACTTAAGCCTGCAAATTCTAGCCACTTTGGCTGTCCTAAGTTCCCAGCTTTCTCTCCAAATCAGTGAGATTATTGGACTCCGTCAGGTTTCTTCTCCCTACTCCGTAGCCTGGAAACACCTTAGGGAGTTAGCTGGGGCACTGGTAGGGCTCACTGCATTGCTTTTCACTTTTCTCAAGATCACTGCCCTGTGCTGCCTATGGTCGAATGTCTGAAAACCGTCATCTAATATATTATATCTAGCTACTAGTTGTTTAAGGAAAGAGAGTAAATCTAGTCCCTGTTATTCCATCATGACTAGAAGTAGTAGTTCCTCAGACCAATTTTTAACCTTGGGTGTCTTTTTCCTCTTCTGTTCTCTGGTTGAAAATGAGTCCACTGAGACAGATTTTATTGAGAATTCAACCAGGTTCAGGACATATCAATTTACCAAATATTTATTGAACACTGACTCTGTCCAAAAGAATAGCATAGTTTGGTATCAACGCTGTATGTGGTAGGTAACCTTGCCTGCATTCTGATGCTGTACTTTTAGCAGAAGGCTGTTATCTTGGCATGAACATGCACATACACACACACACTGTAAGCCTCCTTCGTGTACCTCCTGACCATGGTCCCACTTAACCTGAGCAACTAATTGAACTGATGTCACAAGTGATGAGCAAATAGCAGATGATCAGCTACCTTTGCATGAATTAGGCCCAAATAGCCCAGTGGGGAAAGGAAGGAGCATTAACACTATGTGCAGTGACTCTTCCGCCTTACCTAGTCTTACTCTGTGCCAGACACTGTATTAAACTCTTCATATGTGTGAATCATGCACACTTCACAATTCCATAAAATAGGTATTGATATCCCAGTTTTGTTCGTGACAAAATGGAGACTCACAGCAGTAGCAATACACCTGAGAACTGTAAGAAGCAAGAAGCAGAATCAGGACCGAGCTCCCTCTTGTGTGACTCTGAAATCCACACTGGTTGATCCTGTCGTTGTCTGTTC
Source organism: Mormoops blainvillei (assembly GCA_004026545.1). Lineage (NCBI taxonomy): Eukaryota > Metazoa > Chordata > Mammalia > Chiroptera > Mormoopidae > Mormoops > Mormoops blainvillei. Next base: position 122,039 of record PVJD01004597.1, on the reverse strand, counting down.
ATTTCCCTCTTCTGGATTCAGCTTATTTTCCTCTTTCATCTTTGACACTTTGGCTCTATGTCATCCACGTGTTTCTACCTCATATTGTAATTATTTGTGTATGCGTCTTATCTCTCCAAGTTGACTGTAAACTCTTTTTTAAAAAAGATTTGATTTATTTATTTGTAGGGAGAGGGGAAGGGAAGGAGAAATAGAGGGAGAGAAACATAGACTGGCCGCCTCTTGCATGCCCCCAACCAGGCGGGACCTTATCTGCAACCCAGGCATGTGGCCTGACTGGGAATTGAGCTGGTGATCTTTTGGTTTTCAGGCCAGTGCCCAGCCAACTGAACCACACTGATCAGGGCTAACTGTGAACTCTTTAAGGGCATTTGTTTTCCCCAATCTGTGTACCTTTCATAGAATCTAATATATGTAGGTGCTCAGTATATGTGTTGAATGAAGTCGGTAAGTTCCTTAAGAAAGATACATATTAGGAATGAGTCCAGATACCTTGTCTGAAGAGAAATATCAGATTCTCTCATTAATTTATGATGTTTCTTTCTCATTTGCTGTGTTTATCATAATCCCTCCTAACATCTTCCAAGATGTTGCCTGGACTTTATAGAGTTTTTCATTTGGTATCTCCTCCTGAACTTTGACTAATTTGAGGTTACTTTGGAGTCTCTGTTTCGAGATTTAAGGGAATATCCCTTGTGAATTAATGAAGTTCCTTTCTTCTAGGGTCCTGATTTAGAACCTCACATAGAGTGAACTGGAAATAAGATTGAAGTTAGACCTGGAGTATGTAGGCTGTGGTGGAGGGACCCTGTACAGTTAGAGGGCTAGGTAAGGGAGGGCACAAGTAGGGGGCTGGGGCGTACAACTAATCAAAGGAAAGAATAGTGGACAAGTTCCTGCTTCTCATTTTTGCTTGGGGCCTCACAGTGCAATCTTGACAGTTTAAAGGAAGTTTGGGTAATTTATGAGGAAGAAGACAGGAAGAGTCATGGTTTGGTTGTAAAATTAGGAGGCATTTTGGAACTTATACAAGATGGAGAACATTTGGAGCCAAAAGACAGTATCTTGTTTGTCTTAAGTGCATACTTCATTGGGGTTGTTAATCTTCAGTAGATGGAGGTGACGAACATATTCTTAGACTCCTAAACCTGAACTAACCTCAGGAAAAAATACTGAGGTAACATTTGAATAGAAAGGAGGGAAATGGCAGAAACCTTGACCATATTTATGGAGAATCTTAAGGCCTGAGAGTCGCAAGGAAGAGATCAGTTCTCTGGCCCTGCATCTAGGTTGACTGTTTCTTCTCACTCATGAAGTCTACAGAAAAGGTAGCAGTTTCAGAGGAGGGGTGACAGGGTGGAGAGGCACTTCTGCTGTCGAACACAAAGGGAGCAGGGAACTCTTTAATATTCATCCCCCCACTTCTCCCAAGCTTTGGCCAACCATAGCCTGTGGGCGTGTCATTTTAGAGGAACTCTCCCTGGGGTGTCTCTGAGCTATCTCGATAGTTCAGAAGACTTAACTGAAGTCCTTGGGTTAACTGAGAAGGTACAACTTAGAAGATATAAATTTTTTCTTGCCCATCATCTAGTCTTTCTTCTCTCTTCTTTTCCACCTCCCGTCCCACCACCCAATAGCTTTGCCCTTGATTGTGTCTACTTTGTCACTTTGATTTCATGGTAAAGTCAATATGATCTGCCCGTAGCACTCTGATGATAAAGTGTTCTTGATGAGGTCACTAGTGATCTCCCGGTGGCTGGATCCAATGAGCATTTTTTAGTCTTCTATCTTATTGAGCTGCATCTGCCAACTACCCCTTACGTTCTCCTTGAATCTCTTGTGTCCTTCCCTTGACATGCGTGATTCACCTGATTTCTTTGTACCCAATATGCCTCTTTAAAAAGTTAATGTTCTGCCCTGGCTGGTGTAGCTCAGTGGATTGAGCATTGACCTGCGAGCCAGAGGGGCGCGGGTTCGATTCCCCAGTCAGGGCACATGCCTGGGTTGTGGGCCAGGTCCCCAGGAGGGGCGCATGAGAGGCAACCACACATTGATGTTTCCCTCTCACGCCCTTCCCCTCTGTCTAAAAATAAAAAATAAATAGAATCTTTAAAAAAAAAAAGTTAGTGTTCTGCCCAAGAATCTGTCCTTGACTCTCTTCTCTTTTCACTCTGCTCTGTCTTCTGTTTTGCATGGCTTCAGCCATGACTTACAGGCTTCCAATCCTAGGGCTGTTTCCCAAGTTGAGAGCGCTCTGCAGAGTTTCATATGCATTTTGGATTTGCCCACTAGGCTTTTCTACCTGGATATCCTTCAGATACCTACAGTTTAACATATCTGAGAATAACTTGAACTAAATTCATTCATTCATTCTTCAGCAAAATCTGCTTGTCTGCCTGTGTTCTTTTTCTCCTGTGGTAGCCTTTACCATTCATCCAGTCACTTAGGCCAAAAACCTAGGTGTCATCTTTATTCTTCTCATGTATCCCATCCTGTTAACTTTTGGCATCTTCCGTGTTTGGCACATCATGGACACTGAATGAATGAATGAATGAATAAAAGGAAACATAATTTCATATGAATTTAATTACAGTTTAGTGCTTTGTTCTTGATAAAACTGAACACCTCTGGTTATAGACTAACTTTTAGGAAGGGCGTTTGATTTTTTGGCCACATTCACATTATATTAAGTAAAAGGCACTTTTTTGTTTAAAACAGAAATACTCTGTGGAAGGATTAGTCATTATTAGAAATCGGTGGCTTGGACACTGTGCTATCTTTTAGGGCTGCTCTAAGGACCTGCTGACAATTAAAGATGAGGTTGGTGAAGTCAGATTGTGCTGGCCCAGGAGGACATTGTCCTTGGAGGACATTGTCCTTGGTGCTCATGGGAGTAAGAGGCAGCATATTGTGGGTGAACTTGCCACATGCTATGCGTTTAGTGCAAGGAATAGGTTAAGACTTTTCCACTGGGGAGGGAGATTTATCCCCTTTAACTTACTGATAAATTTCCTATCTGTATTCTACTATTTTCACAAACACTGAGGATGTGTTCGTAGCTGTCATGCTTTGCCAAGTTGATCTCCCTTCCTTTCCATCCAGCCCCCTAAAGAAAAGAAAGAAAAGAAAGAGAAAGTGACTTACAGAATTATAGGATTTTGGAGCCAGAGAAGTTCTTCAAGTAGCAGTCATCTAGCTCAGCCCTTAAATTTTCAGATGATGATAATGATAATAATGATAGATGGTGATACCTCTAATACCTTCTATCATTTTTGAGGACTCATGAAGTGCCAGGTACTATGCCAAATGCTTTACATGCATTTCCCCATATAATACTTACACTAGCCCTATGAGGTATCTATTATTAGTGTTATTTTAGAAGTCTAGAAAGATTGGATAACTGCATTGGCGTTAAGAGTATGCTGAAGCAGCTATTGTGCAAAGAGATGAAACATCTTACTTGCTCAAGATCAAATTTTCCAGTTAGAGGCAGACATGCGTGGAATCCAAATCTCCTGACCTTGAACTCAGTGAGCATATATTTTTGTTTCGACATGAGAATTCATTCTCTCTGGTCATTTTTGTCTCATTTCTTACTCCACCTTTTTAATTTCAGTGAAATTGAATGAAATAGAGGAAAGGGTGGTTTAGAGTCGGAGTTTTTGGTGAGGTTTTAAAGTTTATTTTTAAATAGGCAGCCTTCCCAGACAGACTGGGAATGTAGCAGAAGGCCTGAGAACCAGGAAGTGACACAGACTTCTTTATACCATCCCACTTGGAGGCCTTGGAAGGCGATGGTAAAAGGTAAACATGGCTGTATCAGCCAGTTCTCTTGGGTTCACTATTTTTGACCTAGAGGAGGTGTTTCCTGCACAGCTATGAATACTTCGAGAACCAAAATCTAGCACTTAAACATCCCCTTGAGTAAATATATTTATATGCGTATATACAGATATTTATTTCTTGTTACCAGACAGCAGTATTCTGTGGGTCTTGGCAGACAAAACTGTCACTTGTCCCTCCCTCCCTCTCTCCCTCTCTCTCTCTCTCTCTGACTGTCATCATTTTGTGAGTTGTTCTTCCACTTGCTTTACAATTAGCACTATGCATGCAAAATGGTCCAGCTCAAAGCTTTCACTTTCCCTCTACTGCCAATCCAGAGTATTTGTTCCTGTCTCCTCTTTGTTCTCGTAGCACTTTTTTTTAAAAAATTGGGTAACAATTTCACAGTGTTGTACAGATAAACATAATTTCTGTCACGTAGATTGTGAATTCCTTGACAGTAACAGCTATGCCCTCCTTCATCTGTGGTCACCCAAGCCTTGCACTGAAGATAGCCAGTAAATAGTTGCTGAATTGCAGTATAGGCCCTGCAAACACAGAGCCCTGAGAAGCCAGATTTAGCAGATCAGCTTCCCAGACTTTATTTGCCAAGTGGGTATTGAAGCCTACCCCAGTCATTTCTAATGGAGACCAAACAGAGGGGTGCGAGATGACACATAGATGTGTCTCTGGAGTCTACAGACCAATTATAGTTGCTTCTCCCAAGCATCTGTTTCACTACCTGGCTAAAACTTCAGGATTTATACCCTTTTCCCCTCTTCTTTTGTAACTGCTGCTACTTTGCCATCTGGAATTGCCTACACAAATTATGTCTTTTGGATTTTTTTTTTTTCTCCCTTCAGAGAACAAGTAAATGTTGAGCACTTTGGGGCACAGAAAGTGACAGAATTGGTAGTCTCTACAGGAACTGCCTGCCTGCAGTAAATGCAGCATACAGCAGTTAAGTAACTGAGTGTACCCTGGGGAGGGATGTGATTGGTTGTCCAATTCGTGGTCCAGACAGTTCTGCTAAAGGTTCAGGAGAGCCTTTCATGCTTGTGGACTGAATTGATGAGTTTTCCCAGAAGAGAGGCAACTAAGCTTGACCATGTATTTGGAAAACAAAAGATCAGGGAGCCCTTTGCAGTAGGAAGGCTGGAAGAAAGGCTTCTAGACCCCTCGGATTCCATTTATCTGTAAAATGGGGGCAGTAGCACCTATTTAATGAGGTAAGAATCCTGTGTGTGTGTATCACACATGTAAGTTCCATTCCCTTGTCATTTCCTTCAACATATTCAAGCCAGAAAACCTCCTCAGTTCCCTTAGACACAAATATTACTTTAGTATAGTCATATACACAGTTATTTAATTTAGGGGAGGAGGGATTGCTAAATTCTTTAAAAATATTTTTATAATGTTATGGTAGAGAACCTTGGTAATTCACTTGTTTAACCTGTTGGCTTTTCTTTTGTCTAAACTAACTTTGTGTTTTGAGCCTAGTCGCAGGGCCTATATTTCCCACCCAGCTAAAACAGTGCCTTTTAGGAGTCTACTGGGGGTCAGTCACAGGCTGTTAGAGCAGGAAGGGGCCTTAACCAGCACTAATTTGAGTGCCCACTGTCCCAGATACTGCTTGAATCCTTCACATTTATCTCATTTTCGCCCTGAAGCAACTCAATATGTTGGGTATTGTTTATCCAGTTTATAATGGGAACTGATATTAGCTTGCCCTGAACCACTAAACTAATAATTCCAAGAGGATCAGATATACTGGCCCAGTCTAGCAGCATCTTTCCGGGATCACAGCCTCCCTGTGAGAGATTTTAGTTGAACTGTTTCATTTTACTGATGAGGAAACAGGCATAGGGAGGGAAGTGATTTGTCCTAGTTCAGCCTATCAGTTATTGATGAAGCTGGACCTGGAGAAGTGGTTTCCTGCCTTCAGGAAGTTGGAAGTTTACTGCCTGAGCCAAGTTCCTGCTCATAGGCACCCTGTCTTCTCTCTCCTGTTTTCGATTCTGTCCTGAGTCTGTCTTGTTTTGTTCTCTTTTGTCCTCTCTTGCATTTTTTTTTTCTTTCTGTCTCGTCCACTATAACTCTGCAGTGATCCTTTGTGTGTGAGGGCCAGGGTTTTCTTTTTAGATGTTTGTTATTTTTGGAAAGCACTTTAGGAACATTGTGTATAGTTGTCTGATGGATTGATTAAACTCTGAATGGGAAAGTGGAGTCTCCTTAGTTTGCTGCAATGCAGAGGGACATAGATGCTAGGTTAGGTCTTAGGAGACGGACTTATAGGGGGAAAGGACTGCTCAGACGGAACAAAGAGGCAGGATTTCACATTTCTTCATTCCAGTCAGAACTTTTATGCCTTATGTTTTCAGTGGAAATAGTTCTGGGCCCCTCCTGTTCCCTAGAAGACATTCCAGATTTCTCAGAACGGAAAGGGCATTTGGGGAGCATCCAGGCCCATCCCTAAGGACCAGGAAGAAGGATTGACCTGCCTGAGGCTAATTCACTGTACAGTTGGTGGAACTGCGATTTAGAGCCCCTTCCCCCGTTCAGGCCCCTGCTGCTGTCATCCTGCCGTTAGGCTCTAGAAGAGAGATGTTGGACACTGTTAAAGAGAAGCCTTAGGGACGGGGTAGTAGTATGTGTCTGCTGGCTTTCCTGCTGTTCGAAGCCTGAGGATTGGGGTAGGTGGACAGCGTGACAACCAGAGGATGTGGTGAGCAGTTCTGAGGGAGCAAGACAAGGATACAAGAAAAATCAGAGCAATTAAAAAACCCCACGAATACCTTCCCTATAGTGGTTTATGAGGAAAGCCAAGGGTGATTGTGATTTGTAGGAAGTGAAAATTTTAAAAAATAGATTTATTGACATTAGAGAGAGAGGAAGGGGGGGAGAGAGAGAGCGCACAAGAAACATTGACCTGTTGTTCCACTTATTTATGTATTCATTGATTTTTTTAAAAAATATGTTCCCTGACTGGGATCCAACCTGCAACTTCGGCATGGGGAGGATGCTCTAACCAACTGAGCTACATAGCCAGGGCTGTAGGAAGTGAGTTTTAACAAGAGTTTGATATTTGTGTCTTCTGTGCTTTGGAACTGGAGGTTAAGAGGAAATGGATCAGGTAACATTCTGTTCTCAGTGATCTCAAAGTCCATCAGGAGACCCTGTTCCTATTGAGGCACTGAGATGCCAGTGACACAAAAGAAAGGGTAAGAGAGAGAGGCTAGCAAGATTGGAAGGAGCCATTTATCCACGGGGGGGAAAAAAAACTGAAGACATCTAGAAGTAACTTAATTTTGTCATTTTGTGGGGAAGAGTGGGAGGCATTAGGATTTGATAACATTTAGATAGCTTTTGCTGCTGTGGCCCAGCCTCTTCAGGGTGGGTGGCAGTGAAGAGGGGAGACATTGAAGGGATAAAAAGGAGAGGTAAGGGAGGGCCTCCTTAGCATGTGAGTCGCTTCTCGCTTCTCATATCATACCGCTCTGGGGAACTCTGGACTTCATAGTTAGGACTTTTTGGCCTTATACTCTGAAAAGTAATTAACTAATTAAAATCTGTTCACTCTTTACAAACATGAACTATTCTTTGTCTTCCCTCATCACATAGCAGTATCAGCGTCAAGAAAGATGATTAATCAAAGGATTAAACTTTCTTATTCTAGACTTTCCACCACCACCATTCCTTTTCTAGACTCGTTTGAGGCAAGAAAAGGATTTGTATTGGTTTGACTGATCCAAACCCCTCTCCTAACTAATGGAGAACTGGGCCAAGGTTTAGGAAATAATTTATCCTGAAAATTATATGTAAACTAGGCTGACCTCACAGAATTGTAGATAAACCCACCTAGGATCTGGGAGCCAGGCTTGACAGTCAGAACCCTTTTGCTTCCCCAGAGGAGAGCTCCATAGAGTGTGTGACTCAGCCCTGTTTTCTCCAGCAGGGCTATGACCTTCTCAGCAGGGCAGACCTCCAGTGCAACCAGGCACATGGCCTGAGGAGATCTGGTCCCAGGGTGTCTAGGAGACGGGATGCCCTTGCTGTTTTGTGGCTGGCCCCACCTACTGCTGCTGTCTCCCCAGGCTGTGAGACATTTTTGGAGGTGACTTTCAGGATACCTTTAATCATAGAAGGCTCCTTGGTTAACCTGGAAGCATCTATGGCAACAGCAAGCGAGCCAACCATGAGAACTCTGGACTTGTGTTCCAGGTTGACCTTAACACCATAAACCTACCGTACTTGTCATTATCATTTTTATGATGAGAAATTCCTTGGGTTGCCCTTTGCGATCATTGCTTCTGGGCTAAGCCTATAAATAGAAAGACTCGAGGCTTTTCCAGTTTATAGAGCAGTTCTTCATATGTGTCTCTTTGAGCCTCACTAGAGACTAGTAAGATATTCAAAGCAATCAACAACCCCAGTTTACAGATGAGGAAAAAGGCAGAGATGAGGTAAGTGGCTTCCCCAAGATTAGAGCCATGGCTTAAGGGCAGTGTTCTTCCTCTTGGAGGGTCATTGTGGACAGGATATGACGATTCATGACATCTTATTTAGGCCAGCACAGTCACCCAGCTTTTGATGCTGTGGGTTTACAGAGGTGAGAAAGGCCAGACCCTGCCCTTGAGGGGCTGACAGTGTAGCTCATGGGTCTCCCTTTACCACATTCTATTGGGGCAGCAGCACTAGTCCCAAAAAGAAAATAAGAAGGGTGATTGCAGATTTTCCATGACTCCTCTGTGCTTTGGAGGGGAGAGCTGGCTGCTGGAGGAAGAGATAGCTTATACAAAGAGAAGTTTGGATGCCATAAAGAATTTTGTGGCTGAGAGAAACCTTAGAGCCTTTTTTAGACGTGGACATGGAAGCCAGAGAGTCATGACCACCCCTGTGGTTGGTGGCAGAGGTGGGACTGACTGTAGCCCCAGGCTGGCTTCTCTTTTCTCACTTCTAAGTTTAGATGGTATATGCCTTGTAAGTTTGGGTGAATCCGGGCTTTGAAAATGAAGCTTAGTTCCAGGTTCCTCTTTAATCATAATTTTTCCTTTTTTTTTCCCCTGTGGTAAAATACACGTAAAATAAAACTGACCATCTTAACCATTTTTAAGCGTACATACAGCTCAGTGGCATTAAGTACGTTCGTAATGTTTTATGGCCATCACCGCCATTCATCCCCGTAACTCTTCATCTCGCCAAACTGGGACTCTGTACCCATTAAACAAACAACTTCCTATTCCACCCTCCTGGTAACCACCCTTCTACTTTCTGTCTCTACTTAATCATTTTTTTTTTTTTTTTAAGTTAGGGGAAGTAGTCACTAACATACCAAAGGAATACTGAAGTGAAATGTATTCTTTTTTTTTTCCCCAAAGTTTTTGCCTATGTGTTTCTCTGGGATAATTTGTTCTAAAGTGTTTTTCTTTTGACTTGGTTTAAAGCCACAATTCAAGGACAGGCCTCCCTTCTCCCTCCCTCCCTCCCTTCCTGTGTTCAAAGCAGATCCTTTCTTAAAATTATTAGATGTGTAGTGTGACCCTTTCTCTACAGTAGCTGGATTCGTGTGTTATGGGTGAGATACCCTGGGGGTTGTGGGGATTCACTTTTCTCTGTATTATTTCTGAAGCACTGACCCTTGGCCAGACATGCACGTAAACACTCCATTGACTGCTGTCCATTCATCTTTTTCCTTTGCAAAGCGCCCATTTTCATCACCCCATCTGTTCTGCACTTGATCAGGGCTTAGGCTTCATGGTGGAATCGGTTCCTTGGCTGTAAGGGAGGAGCCAGCTGTTTCTTTAAAAACAATACAAGAGTTCATATGTGTACATCTTTTCCCCAGTTCCGTACTGGCTCCTCTGCATGCAGCCACAGCAGTAACCCTGCCAGACAATCATCGTTCCCTCAAGGCAACAAACAGTGGATCATCGAGAATGACACCTGCTTGGGCTACATCATAGCACGTGCACAACAAATATTTCTGTAGTGAATAGAAGAGGCCGATCAGGGTGGCATTTTGGGAGTAAGAAGGGGATTAGTTCTACTGGATGTATGCGTGGTGTGAAGTGTCAGAAAAGAATTCTTCCAGGAAGATGACCCTGTGCTGAGCCCGGAAAGTGACTGTCAGAGGGAACAGTTGGGTTTATTTTAATGTCACTTTGTTGAGGAAGGAAGCAGGTAGTCTATAGGATGACCTTGCTACATTAATTTTATTTTATATTTCATCTGTTTAAACAGGTAGTACATGCACAAGGTACAACACTGAAGGAGATTAAAAGGGAATACCTTCAGTGAAAAATTAGTTTTCTTCTCTATTAACCACTCAGTTCCTCTTTCTGAAGGCAATTATTAGCTATGGGTATCTTATGCATTATTCTGGAGAGATTTTCAATGCACATGGCAGGTGGGGGAGAGGGTGTCCTTTAAAGATACACAAATGGTTTTCTTTACATACTAACTTTAGAAGTCATTCTATACTACTACAGACTGAACTGCCCAGTTCTTTTTAAACCACTGCATAGTATTTACTATATGAGTGTATGGCAACTTATTTAATTAGTCTCTCTCCAATCTTTTACCAGTACCAATAAGCAGTGAATATCTTGCATATCTTCACTGATATGTATATATCATTGTGCACATGTGATTTCTGAGGACAGATTCTAGAAGTAGAATTGATAGGTTAGAAAATATGTGCATTTTGACAGATACTGTCAAAGAGCTCTACATTAATTATGAAACAATAAATTTAGGATTCTTTAACACTTAGCATCTCCCTTTCCCCCAGTCCTCTAAAATCCCTGCCAGAGTGAGCTTCCTAAATGAATTTGGTGTTGTAACTTCCCTGTTTCTAATCCTTGTACGCTCCACATGGTTTCAGGGTGTAGTTTAAAGTCTCTGCCTCTAGCCTCTGCCAGGAGTGCTGTGCTCCCATTGCTTTGATCCGCTTGTATTCAGTATCTTTTTTTTCTTTCTTTTTTATTAGACATGTACCTGTTAGCAGTGAGCTTAGCATCACCTACCCTGGGTAGTCTTTCCTGATGATTTCCACTCTTGCACAGAACACCTAAGCATCACTCTGATTTGGCCTCATCTATTCACTACAGAAATATTTGTTGTGCACAGGCTGTGATGTGACAGAAGCAGGTGTCATTGTTGATGATCCACAGGGTGTTGCCTTGAGGGAACAGTGACTGCTTGTGGGGTTACCTCCTGTGGCTGTTTGTAAAACAGCAGCACCAGAGGGCCCATTGCTAACTGGCCGGTGGCCCTGGGAATATCCACTAACCCTCTTTGGACCCTAGTTTAGCATCTATCAAGTGAGAAAATGAAGCTTGATAACCTCCAAGGCCCCACCACTCAGATCTTCTTATTAATGACAACAGCAACAGCAGCCAGTGTTTACTGAGGACTTGCAAAAGTTCAAGCACTATGTCAAGGACTTTGATTCTGTCAACGCCGTGAAGACCCATGGTTACTGTGTCCATTTTACAGATGAGGAAACTGAGGCTGGAGAGTACTTTGGCCATAATAGAAGAAACATTTGAGTTTTGGCATTCTGACTCTGTGGTTCTTAGCCACATAAATGTATTAGCCACACATTCCACACACTTACGTACACACAGTTTTATGTACTGTTTTGGGTCACTGACAGACTCCACCCCTAGGACTCCCCATGAACCATCCTGTTGTACAACTGTAAAGGCTCAAGTTGGAGTCTGGGTCTGACCTGGGAACAGAAGACTGCAGTCACAAATATTTGTAGGTGGTGGGTAAGATCCCAGTGGCTAGCTCTGTTCTTGAACCCCTGGCTCATACTCATTGAAGACCCTCACAGCTGCTTTTCCTTTGGACTGAGACAGCTCATTGCTGTTTGCTTTGCAGTAACCCTTTTTATAAGGGGAGTATAGGCCTGAGTCAAGGCTTCAGACATGGATTAGAGTCAGGTCTGGATAATATCTCTGACAGAGTCTCAGGGGCATCCTTTATTAGGGCTGCAGATGGCAGGCTCCCCTGTCTGTTTACATAAGGTCTTTTTAACAGAGAAGTAGGTGTGTATGGAATTAAAATAAAAAGGGAAGTGTAATCTTATTATTTAGAATACATGTTATAAACTACGATAAATGAAATCAAGTGAGTTAAGTAAAATATAATAGGCCCATGTCATAATGTATCATCAATCCAACTGCTTCCCTGAAGGCATGTAGAAAAACTTCCTTAAAAGTCTTGACCCCTGATTTCTTTGTTTCTTTCTTTCTTTTTTTTTTTAAATATGTTGGTCCCTGCTCTTCTGAAGTCTTTGTCTGAGCTTGAGTGGGTGGTGGGCCTTATTAACAATTATAACTGTCCTCCCCCCACTCATCATCTGGTCCAGCCAACCAGTGTGGCCTCTGGGGTCACCTGTGAGCTGTTAAGCCAGAGTCCGATCCTCAGGGGCTCATCCAGCTTCAGGCAGTTGAGCAGGCCAAGCTGGGGGCCCTTGGCTCGCACTGCTGCATTCCTTCTCTAGGCGGTGTATTCTCCCTTTAAGACATGTGTTTGTTCTCTCTCTCTCTCTTTTTCTTTTGGTTAAGTTGAACTTACTCTGAGTATAAGTGGCAAAGGCAAAGCCAGACTCTGGTGTAGCAGCTCTTTGTCAACAGCTGCCTCTCTCCTCCTCTCTGCTGGAGCCTCTGAGGCAGGCAGGCGGGCAGGGCCCTGGCAGTCTCTGAAAGCTTTGCTGTGTCCGACTGACCTCCAGGTGAGCTGGTCAGCCTGTGCTTGTCTCCTTGTCTTGTCGCAAGGATCTCGCTCCTGGATGCGGATGCTGGTGGTAGCTGTTTCAGGCCTTGGTATTTCCCCAGAAAGGTGTTGACGAGCCACTTACATACTTGTGTCTTCTTCTGAAAGTAGGAACTTTGTTGCTAGAATTCTTTCAACTCTGTATGTGCTTATAGCTTCTTTACCAAAGTGTGCCTACTTGTAGCGAACACATGGATGAAGTTTTCACTTAATGTCTTTGTTTTTTGTTTTCTATAGGTGAATCTACCCCTGGCTGACTTTAGAATTCTTCTGGCTTTTAATTTTCTTCTTTTTAAAATAACTTGGACGGATAAAAGATGTGCCATGGCAGGATAGCACCAAAGAGCACCTCAGCGTCTGCCGTGGCCTCTGTGGGACATGGAGTGTTCCTTCCGCTGGTGATCCTTAGCACCCTCCTTGGAGACGGACTTGCCTCAGGTGAGTCCTGGCCTGCCTCTCTGTGTGTGTGGAGGGGAAAGACACAATACCCTTCTTTCCCCCAAAAGCTGGGATAGGGGATTCTCTGTCTGTTGGGCAGTCACAGGGGGAGCCCAGTGGGAAGGCCTTCGTGCTGTGGTGTAGCGGGGAACCAGTACTGCTGGCCTGGCCCCAAAAGGGGCCTAATGACCTAGATGGAGGACAGTTGTGCAGGACTCCGTTGGTGATGACATTATCGCCCCTCTCCCCGCTGCTCTAATTATCAGGCAGGGTGGAGGTGGGGGATTCAGAGTGTGATATACAGGTAAGGGTGCAGGCTTTGGTACCAGACTACCTGTGTTCAGAACCCAGTCCTACTCCTTGCTGGCTCTGTGACCCTGAGCAAGACTCGACTTCTGTAACCTCAGTTTCCTCAGCTGCAGAATGGCCAAATAATAGTACCTAATGTGGTTGCAAAGATTGACTGCGATAACACAATAGCACTTACTGATTGTTAGCTCTTTATTAGTTGTTTCTTGTCTTTCTCTTGTTTTTCTCAGGGTGAGAAAATGAATTTAGGTATTGTAAGTTAGTGAAGCAGGACCTGGTCATTGACACCACAGACCTTGTGATCTGGGACAAGCCACTTACTCATTTCTGTGGCTCAGCTTCTGTGTCTGTCAAATGAAGGTGTTGACCTGGATAACCTTTAAGGACACATCTAGCTCCCTCAGTTGATACTTGCATGATTCTAAGGACTTTCTGGTTGAAGATTTTAAGCTAGAAGAACCCTAACAAGGCTGCAAATGCAGCAGTGATCCCTTTAGGTGTGTATGGTCCTTGTTGCCTTCAGCAGTCCCCTGAAGACCCTTCTGGTTCTCTTCATGTGGTCCTCTAGACCTGATATCCTTTTTAGAAAGGGCATATTTGGTTGTGTGTTGTAGGACTCTGGGTGTTGCCATAGAACCCACCTCTGTATCTGCAAACAGCAGGGGCCTCAGCTATGATTGAGCTTACCAGTAATGGTGCTCCTATCAGAGTTCCTTAGATACGCGTATATGGCAGTTTTCTTTGGCCAGTGTTCTCTGGAATGGGATCTCAGCTAGGTCCTGGAGGGGGTCTTGGAGGGAGGCAGGTGTGAAGCAGTGTGGCTTTAAGAGTTTTCATAGCTCAGTGCTATCTCTTTCACTCCCTTTCTATTAACTCCCACCACCCACTTACCCAGCACATACAGAATAATGGTGCGATCTCATTTAATCTTATCTTTTTTTCTTCCAAATTGTTGGGAGAAGCAATTACTGATATTTTTTGTTCTATCATAGCTTTCCTCCCCGCCCACAAACAGATTTCCTCTTCTGCTGCCTTTCGTTTATCTCATTCTGACACTTAGACCAAACCTTTCCCATAAGCTTGAGACTTCATTGGCTGTGAGAAGACCCTGGCAAAACCAAGGGGGCCTCTAACGGTTGGGATCCCACAGTGTGGACGTTATGGTTATATGAGATTTCAAAGGAATAGAAGGCCAGCCTACACCAATGTACAACAAAATTAAGCAGGGCCTGCATTCATAGGACCACTCCTAAGCCAGAGGAGGCCTATAGAGTGGCAGTCACAGAACCACAGAATGTGAAACCCTTTCTTGTTCACCACTGTATCCCTGGAGTAGAAGTTGGTACACTGGTCTGTGGTCCAAATCCTGTCTGTTGTCTGTTTTTCTATAGCCTGTGAGCTAAGAATGGTTTTTACTTTTTAAATAATTGGAAAAAAATCAAAAGAATAATATTCCATGATACATAAAAATTATACAAAGCTCACATTTCAGTATCCATAAATAAAAAGTGTTATTGGAACACAGCAGTATTCATTCATGTATATATTGTCTGTGGCTGCTTTTATGCTACAATGGTAGAGTTGAGTAGTTGCAACATAGACCATGTGGCCCCCAAAGCCTAAAATATTTAGAGTTTAAAATATTTTGCCCTTTATAGAATAGATTTGCCATTCTACCCTAGCCCAGAACAAATGGTGCTCAATAAGTAGGTGCATGAATGGATTGACTGTCAGCCGGAAGGAAGGAAGCTAGGACTGGTCTAGAGCTAGGACCGACGTTAGAGGCTGTGCGCTTGCCCAGGGTCTTGGGGCCAGGGCCAGGGCCAGAGGCTGGCCTAGTGCTTGGTGCGGTACCACGACCGTCCTCTTCCAAGACCCCATTGGGGAATCTACCGTGGCTTGTTACCTGGCAGTACTGGGGTCTGCCTTCTGTGTCTGATGTCTTTAGTTTCCTTATTGTCATTAAACCATCCTCCCTACTGCACCCTCCTTTTTATGGGCCTCACCCCTGCCTCTTCCCATTTTCCAACTATCTACACCTTCCCAAGTTTCCATCTAAAGTCTGAAATCAATTATCGGGGACTGATGGTTCCAGACTGGCTGGATAAAGGGATTATTATTCTACAATGTGGAAAAATATGTCTATAGTGTGGGTTCAACCCAGGATGGGAAAGTTGGCTCTGTTGTTTTCGTTCCCTCCCCCATCTGCAGAGAATCTTCCCTCTCCTGCCATCCCACCCCCTAAGTCTTTCTAATCCCCATAAAACATGTGTATTGGCACAGAGCAGGGTGCAGGCAGGGGAAGGAGTTTTGCCATTTCTTAGATCCAGTGCTGCCAATGTTTTTCCCTCTCTCTGGAGTGGTTTCTGGGGGAAGAAGGTGCCCACTCCTTGGCCTGAAATCCAAAGCACACCTGTATGGCCCTGCCTGCTGTGAGCAACGTGCCAATCACGCTTGCCAAGAAACTAATATTCTCAGATACTCCGAAATCAGGGAGTGGCAGTTTAGTTCAGGAAAGGTCTCATCCTCCTCTTCCTGCATTTCTTACCTTTTTCTGTAGCTGCCCCTGAATACCCACTTCAGATGCACTGTAAAATGAGGTGCTTGTAAAGTACACAGCCTTGTCATCCAGTGGTCTCTAGTGGACACTGACTCTGTTTGTGTGTACATGCACATTCATGATTCTGAGAATCCCACTGGACATCAGTAAAGTGGGCATATTCTGGGGGGCAGTTCATCAGCATAGCCTCTGGTCATAAATACCACAGTCACCCTAGTCTTGGTCATACTTGCTCAGGCCTATACGAAAAGAATCTTTATGAAGACACACTTCAGAGTTCTGGAATAAAGTTATTCATGTTTGGAGTGCAATTTTCCATCCTGATTTCTCTTCTCTTTAGTTTGCGATTTGTTGTTACAAAGAAGAAGGTGTTAGGCATTGGGTCTAACTTCCCCCTAGGTCATTCCTTTAGCAGAGATGGGGGAAATTATTGAAAGTTTCCTTTTTAGGAGTGGCAAAAGGAATTATATCTGTTCTTCACACCCGGTCACACCGTGCAGAGGAAGATCAGAATTAAAAATAAGATCTGTGTTTATACTACCCAACTTGCCTTTTGTAGGGGCCAGAGAGAAATTAGGATCCCAGCTATGTAGCAGCATCTCCCAGATCTTACAGCTCCTTCCCTTTACCTGTGATCTTAAGAAACTTGCTGTATGACCTTAGGCAAATCACTTGACCTCTTTGTCCCTTCTGTAAAATGGAAACAAGATACTTAAGGATGCTAGTTTGGTGGTGTGTAGACTAATAAAAATGATTGGAAGGCACTTCACATATAACATGTGTGGTGTAATTCCCAAATAATAACAACAGAGATGGTATGTGACCTACTGTTGAGTCATGCTGGGCAGGAGACTTTACGCAGATTACATCATTTACTGTCTTTAAAAAACAAAACTGAAGATGCAAAGTCATTTTTTGGGTTGGGGATAAGATGTTAAACTTGACCAGGTGAGGAAGATTGATTACTTCCCTGCCTCCTTTGTCTTCCATGTTTGTATAGTTCGATGGTCTCAACCCCCAGCTGGCTTGCTGACTCACATAGAAAGCTTTTGATTTTCATTCTCCCCTCTCTTCCTTAGCATATTTACTGGAAAAACTTAGTATTTTAATTTTTTAAAAATCCTCACCCAAGGATATGTTCGTTGATTTTTAGAGAGAGAAGGAGAGGGAGGGAGGAATGAGGAGAGAGAGGAACAGGGAGAGAGGGAGAGAGAGAAACAGAAAAACATCAGTGCGAGAGGAAAACATTGACAGTTGCCTCCTGTATGTGTCCTGACCGATGATTGAACCTACAGCCTTCTTGGTATATGGGACGACACTCCAACCAACTGAACCACACTTGGCCAGGGCTAAAACTTAGTGTTGTAACACTGTCTGATTTTTTCCCCTTAAAATGTTGTTATGACACTTTAGGCCATGTTAAACATCACACAAGAACCTAAAGCAAATTTAAAATAGCAGGGAAATCAGCAATCTGTATTTCTACATAGCAGAGAGAAAGCCAGGCACTTGGTGTTCATTGAAGATGGAAAATATTGAGTACTGGGCTCTCAGGGGGATGATGTGGCTATGGATGGCCCTTAAGATTGCTGTGGCAGAAAGATGCTGGCCGGTGGCCCTGGCTCACCTCCCCATCTCTGAGGGACCTGGAGTCAGAGATGATATACACTGAACTGGGAGGAGAGGACAGGTAGGAAACTGATGCATATAGAACATTATTTATTTGTCCGGCTCTGTGTTATCGTCCCGCTTAAAGCTCTCAGAGGACATTTGAGCTAGGTGGTCATGTATCTATTTTACAAATGAGAAACAGAGGCATAGAGAGGTCAGAGAACTTGCTCAGAGACCGGCAGCGGTAGGTGGTGATGCTAGTAGGGATTTGTGCCCAGCCTGTCTGACTCTGTTGCCCATGGTCAGCTGAGACCCACATTACTGCCTGTACTAAGCTGCAGGCTTCTATGAGACCCATCCCTCGTGTTGCTCTACTGGAGTGCTCAGATCAACCTTTAGAAGATTATTTTGACAAAGGAAGAAAAACACCATCAGCTTTCCCTCCTGGATAAAGGATGTGGGAGTTACCATGTTCCTCTCTGTGGCTCTTTCTGTTCTCATATGCAGTGGTCCTTGGTTGTTTGATTCCTGGTTTAGACAAAAGATTTGTCAAGGCAGTTCTGTTCTTGGGAAGGATCAATAGGGACCACAGCAAATTGTTTGCTAAATGAAGATGTAGTTCCCAAAACATCCTCAGAGCATCTTCCTGCCAGTTGTAAACACTGCTGACGAAGTGAGTAATCTCTCCATGGTGTAATTACCTGTAACTATAAAAAGACTTGAGGATTGTGGTAGGAGGCTGGATAGGTCATTATAGGGCTTGTTACATCCTGGTGTCATGAAAAGACATTGAGAAATTACCTTCTGCAGTCTAATTGTGGTGCCATGTCTAGGACATTGCAAACACTTGGTACAAATCTTGCACTTGTGAACCAAAGAAACCAGGAGTCCAGCAGATTGAACACCTGAGTGGTCTCGATTGGGTTAAAACTCTCATTAAACACAGATTCCATTTGCCAAGCAAAGGTGCCCCACTATCCTGGACTAACTTCAGAGCTTGGAGGTAGGTTATTCTTCTTACCTGCCCAACTCTTTTCTGCAAAAGAGAGTCACAGAGTGCTAATTTAAAAAAAAATAAGGTTAGGACTTAGTGTTTCATTACTTCCAGGTAGGTTTGCAATTGAACTCTTAACCACTGAAAGATTCCTTTCTTCCTCATCAGTCAGAAGCGTGAGCCTGCAGAAGATTTGAGCAGCCCTCCCAGCTCAGGTGGCTTGTGCTGCTGTGGCTGGCTGCCTAGGCCGTGGCCAGGTCAGAGGCGACCTTGACCCACCTCATGTTTAGCTTTGGGGCCTAGAGCGACAGAGGCATTTAGGGCACCTGTCGGTGGTGTGTGTGAGTGAGAGGGGTGCAGGCTGCTGACCTCCCCCAGCCCTGTTCCCCTACCTCACCTTAAGCAAACCCGAAGTATGAAATGAACATTCACTGGAAGATGAGGGTGAGGTTATAACTACTGAAAAACTCCAGGGTTCTCCCTGACCACTGTAGCTCAGTTGGTTGGGTGTCATACAGCAAAGCAAAACGTCGCCGGTTTGATTCCCGGTCAGAGCACATGCCTGAGTTGAGGATTCTGTCCCTGGTTGGGGTGCGTACAAAAGGCAGCCAATCAATGTTTCTTCCCCTGTCTTTCTCCCTCCCTTCCCCTCTCTCTCAAAATAAATAAATAAAATCTTAAAAAGAAAAGAAAAACCGGCGTTTTTTCACATAGCTGTCTCTTGCCAGGTGGAATAGGATTCAATTAATAAATGCCTTAAAATGTCAAATGCCACCTATAGCTCTCATGGAACCACTGAGGTTACTAGTACGGCTCAGTATAATATCTCATTGTCAGTATGCTCCAACCCCATCCCTTAGTTTTTAGAGAGGCAGTGCAGTCTTATTAAAAGCAGGGACTCTGGAGTCACAGTGCCTGTGTCTGAATACTGCCTGTACTCTTAGCTACCTCTTACCTTGGATAATTTTCCTGACCTCACTATTGATGTTTCCCTAGAATAGGAATGATAATAATGCCTACTTCATAAGGTTGTTTCAAGGATTGAAGAAGATAGTATATGTGAAGCACTTAGGATAGTGCCTGGCATACAAAGAAGTAATTCCCAGGTCGGAAGATCAGATTCTAGCACCAATTGGTACAGCCTATACTTCTGACACCACCTCTAATTATTGGGTTGGCCAAAAAGTCCATTATGTTTTTTTCTGTAAAATAAAAGAGACATTTTTCATTTTCACGAGCAACTTTATTGATCTGGATGTTTTTAGTATGTCAGCTGTCTCCTGCTATTGGCTTCCAGTGGGTAGAGGCCAGGGGTGCTGCCAAACAGCTCCCAATGCACAAGACAGCCCCAGAGCAAAGAATTATGTGGCCAAAATGTCAGTATACCAGGAAACTTTGCAACCACTTTGACATGTTCAGTCAGTCACAGCACCTTCTTCATCACTACACAAATTTTTTTCTGTTTCAGTTGCGTTTTTACCTTTCCTGAAATAATAAAGCATAATATGCCAAAATGTTATATAGCTTCTTCCATCTTCAGTATTAAAATGGCTGCACAAAAATTCACCAATTTTGATAAGTATTTTTTTAATGCATGCTGATAAGACAGCTGTCACAATACAGTCTAACAGAATTGTTTCAAATGAAGTTAAAGGCAGCTCAGCACCACTAGAGCCATCGTATGGAAAAAACGTAATGGACTTTTTGGCCAGCCCAGTAGCTCAGACAGACTCAGGGTTAGAAAGTGCTCCTTGTTTTTGCCGTGTCTCTTGGAGTCTCTCAGATTTGGTTCAGTATATCCTGCAGACTGCACGAGTTACTCATAATTCATGTTTTTAATTCTCAAATGCCACATCTTGGCACTCCACACATGAGGACAAGTGGAAAAGAGCAGTAATGCCCCTTTGCAGTGTTGGTGCTGAGGGGTCAGCTGAGTAACCTCACAGTAAGCCATTCCCTTCAGTGAGGCTGTCTTGGCATTTCAGAGCCCGGGTTCCTCAAAGATGCTATTTGTTAGGAACTTTCGCAGTCATTTTTGAAACCTTATACATTTGAGAATGCCAAGCGTCTGCTTTTTAAAGGATATATTTTATTTCATCAGCACCAAGATACGATTGAAGGATTATTACATTTCAAAAGATTCCTAAAGACATCTGGGAGAATACAACATTAGAATTAAAAAATAAGAACTCTCTTGTCTTCTCTCTATTTGGTAGCCTTTTGCCTCCCCCTACTTTTCTTAGCTATATTTGACAACATTTCTTCTTTTAAAAGCCTTTCCCACCTAGATTCATTTGCTTCCCCAGAGATGGATATTTCTCCCTTGTTTAACTTCTTTGACTTTTTAGCTTTGCCAGTAGCCAGATATTTTAAAGTACTATTGTTTAATCGTTCAAAATTCTGGAAGTAGAGCAGAAAAGATAAACAGATTCCCTTTAGTACTACTTTTCTTTGCAGAGCTTTTTAAAAGATATTCCCAAAACTATTTTAGGCATTTCAACCCAGGAGGGGAAATGCGTTTCAGGAAGTTACGGCCAAGTACAAATAGGGTTATAAACCAATTCTGCCGGAGCCTCTCTTATCATGAGTAAACAATACTTTATAAAATACAAAGGGTCTGATGTGATCAGTGCTTCACGTGTAGTAGACACATGTCCCCTTGGGAAAGGGCAGGACCTGTGTGTTTATTGTCACTGGCTTTGAGTTCTGACAGTTTGGCCTTGTTAACTCTGGTAGTGGTGGGAGGCACCAGAGAATGTTGTCGGGATTGTCATACACCGGATAAGGACTGAGTGGGTGTGTGGAGCTGCCTGTCAGTGTTTACTAAGCACTGATCTTAACACAGACAGGTGTGGGACAGATGAGGGAGAAGCCTTGGATGCTTCTGCTTCCCAGTCGATCTCAATTCTTTGGAGGCTAGATTATGGAGGACACTGTGGTGTCTTGAGCCAGGGCAGCCCCACTAAGGCTCCTGGTGACCACGCGTGGTCGCTCATGATCGCTGATTAATGGCCTGTGTATTCAACTGGTGACTTCAGTAGGCTCTGTACATCTCTTCTATACACCCTGCACATAGTAGACACCTTCAGTCTTTAATGTTTGAGGCCTTTTCTTATATACATGTGTCTCTCAGCATTGGTTCTTGTTCTGTGTTCTTAGTTTTGTAAGTGTGTGCACCTAAACTCCATGAAGGAAGAGACAAAGTTTTTTGTACTTTGCTGTGACTAGGCCAGTGATCATCCCAGGTGGACCCAGCAGACTCATCTGGGAGAAGACGCTGGGGGAGCGGGGGATCACTCCAGGCAGGATTGTGCAGAATCATGGCCTGTCCTGTGTGTGAGGAGGAGTAGGACGAGTCCATAGCCGTGTGAGCAGCAGCCACCCGTGAGGCCTCCCTGCTGATGTATGGTTCCCCATAAGAATCTGGGAAGTGAAAGTATCTGCATGCTTCAGGGGATGCATGTAGTGGGGCTCCTCTGAGGGGAAGGAAGTGGAACTGGGCAGGCTGCCCAGAGGAGTTTATTGTGGAGTGTCCTAACTTTCCACCTGGATGAAGATCTTTGAACCCAGTGGAGGTCTTTAGGTGATGAGGAGGAAAAGTAGACCTTTTTTACCCATGAGGAGTAAAGGTCATGTGGAAGAATGCATGTAAAAACCATGCTGGCTCTAAAACATACCTTGCTGTTAGAGAGGGTCTGGGGAAGGGCAGCTTGGATGGATTTGGCTTCCCTTTCTCTCCCACAGTTCCCCCTAGCTTAGTCCCTAAAGTCAAGGCTAAGGGGACTCCTTTTTTCCCTTTTCCTGAACGTAAGCACTCTCAAACCTATCTTACCCTGTTCTTCCTGTGGCTGGAGTCCTGCTTTCTCCCCTCCTGCCTATACTTCTCTTCATCCTTTAAGATCCAGTTCAGAGTCCCATCCTCTGTGAGATACCATCCATCCCCTTACCCTTAGAATCAATAGGGTCTGAAGGAAGGAGGGTAGGCTTTGTGCGTATGTGTTTAAAAAAGTTTTTTTTAAATTCCTCACCTGAGGATATGACCATTGATTTTAGAGAGAGGGGACGGAAGGAGGGAGGGAGGGAGGGAGGGAGGGAGAGAGAGAGAGAGAGAGAGAGAGAGAGAGAGAGAGAGAGAGAGAAACATCAATCTGTTGCCTCCCATGTGCGCCCTGACCTGGGCTCGAGCCCGCAGCCTAGACGCGTGCCCTGACCAGGGATGAAACCTGCCACCTTTTGGTATACAGGACAGCGCTTCAGCCAACTGAGCCAGGGCTGTTTATATTTGTTGAATGGAATTAGCAGGAGCTTCTGGTCTCAGGCCTTTTCTTTTTGGAGGCTATCAGAGAGGTTTCCTATGAACAGATTCTATTTCTAAGAGTCTTGGCTATCTTTAATTTGAAGAGATTGGACAGCTTTTTAAGAATTCTAGGAATTGCAGCTTTGGGGAACTTGAACCCTTCGTTCTGCAGATCATGACACATATACCCTGTAGACTTGTTCCTGATGGCCACTGAAGGTTGCCAGGGTTGCTGTGGGACAGGTTGGGTTTGGTATTTTCATAAATGGCATTAACTCTTTTAGCCAGTATGTGTAGACATAAGGTGGGCCGGTAGGGCAGAGGGAGATATGTAATGCCATGGAGGGCTCTCTGGGACAAGGTACTAGATTGGATCTCGATGGAAGTTATCACATGTATTTTGGTCCTCATGGTCAGTCTGTGAGAGGAGGGCAGCTGAACCCGAAACAGTGCTCTGCACCAGGAAGAGTACAGAGCTGATGGTGTAGTACCCTGATTTACTCACAGTTACTTGTTGAGCACCTGCTGAATGCCAGGTCCGTACCAGCTACAGTTCTGTGTGAGACATACTGTGATCAGGGAAGTCATGGAGTCATTCTAGAATATACATATATGAGGGGTACCTGACTCAGATTGGAATGGTCATGCAAGACTTCTCTGAGGGAAAGAAGTATATATTGCAACTTGAGGGCAAGTAGGGGCTAATGAGTAGGGGAGACAAGATGCCACAGTAAGGTTAGGAATGTAGTCTCTAGGGCCAGACAGGCTGGTTAGAATCCTAGTTCTACTACTAATATGTTGTGTAATTTTGAGCAACTTTCTTAAAGGTGATGTCCCTTGGTTTTTATATGTGTGAAACTAGGGTAATCACCTACTTACTGTATAGGGTTGTGGTGTTATCATCATTGTTATCTGTGAAAACTTACTGGTGGCAGGTACAGCCAGCATGTTGGGGGCAGTCTGGAGGGAGGAGAGGGAGAGAGTTATATAGTGTCTGCGGTGCTCACCTTGACATTCCTCTACTTCGAAGTTGAGAAGCTGGTGTTTCAAAAGAGAAAAATAAATAAAAGCTAGCTTTAGCCTAAGATTTCAGAGATTTGGGCTGGACATCAGCAAGAGCACGGTTTGAGGGAAGCGCCCAGAGGGGTGAGGTGCTGCTGGTGGAGGCAGCTGCGTTTCCTGAGTTGACAGAGTTGCTGGGGAGGGAAGAGGAAAAAGGAAGAAGAGGTGGAGGAGGAAGAGGAGGAACAAGCTCCTGTGCTGTGTGCTGGAGTGTCCTAAAGGTCACAGGGTTAAAGAAAACACAAACACCAGTTAATGGATTAAGGGTTGAATGAGTCTAAACGGGGATACATAAGGAGAGCTGGAGGAGGATACTGATTTTGGTGCAAGTTATAGA
This sequence comes from Mormoops blainvillei, assembly GCA_004026545.1. Taxonomy (NCBI): domain Eukaryota; kingdom Metazoa; phylum Chordata; class Mammalia; order Chiroptera; family Mormoopidae; genus Mormoops; species Mormoops blainvillei. The sequence goes on along the minus strand of PVJD01004597.1, from coordinate 97,825 downwards.
GAAGAGTGAGGGCAAGAAGAATGGCAGCCGGGCTCCTGTTTGCCATGGGGAACGGGAAGTAACTGGATAAGTGAGGCTGCATTTCCAGTCTGCCTAAGGTTGTGGGGGGAGGGCACTCAGAGAGGGTCCCCTCATCCTCTGCCTTAGCCCAGCAAGCCCATGGGAGGCGTGTCTGACAAGGACTGCTTATTTCAGCCAGTCTGATGCACCACACAGGGTCCCGCATGGGTCTTAGGCAGAGTCGCAGATTCCACAGGGAGGCCAGAGGCTGTGGGAGGTTCCTAATTGACTGGGGCGAAGAAGAGTGGAGGAGCAACTGGCATCTGGGGCGTGCAGGTGTATTCCAGGACTCTTCACCTTGGATCAGGCCAGGGGAATTGGAGACATTGGGGTGAGGACTGTCTGTGATTTGATGTTCAGGGGTGCAAAGAACTGTTGTGACTTTCAGCCGAGATGTGTCGTCTCGGGTTTCTTTAGAGTGGCTTTCAGCAAAGGAACCCATTCTCTGTGCTATTGTTCTCAGTGTGTCGTTAGGCAGTTTAGAGGCTTTGCAGTCCCTCTCCCTGACAGTCAGAAATTCTGTTGCCAGCAATGGCAGACCCTGGCCTTGCAGGAATAAGTAAGATTGTGAATAATAGGATTAAGTGAGATATGTAAAATTGCTGGTTCAACAATAAAAGCCTATTTCAGTGGAAGGATTATTATAATGCTCTATTTTTTAGTCAGCATCTCTTTTCTGAATTGCTTAAAACCCTGAGTTAACACTAACTGGTTAATCCTTTATCCATCCCTGGGTGGGATCAAACTAAAGTTTCCAGCAGCTCCAAATCTTGAGTTTGAAGCCCAAATCTATGAAGTCCAAATCTAAAGCTTGGACTCTTGAATGTGGTAATGCCTCATTTCTGGGAATAAAGAAAGGAAAGGGGGGATTATTAAAATTTTTTTTTCTCACAGACAACCAGTTGGTCATGTCAGACAAGAGTGTCCTAGTCAGGATTTTCAGAGACCTAGAAATCTGACATTCTTTTTCCACTGAGAAGCCACAGGATCCCTGCTGGGAATGAGCTCCTGGTATAAGCCGGAGAAGCAGAGGGCTAATCAGAGCACGTTTTGGGCAAAGAACAGGGAGGCAGAAAGGGAGCTGGCAGCATTCTTAATTCTGTTCTGTTTAGGTTGTGGTTGGTGGTACCTGCGGTGCCAGACTCTGCACCACAGTGCCAGCTTCCTAGTACCCACCAATGGAAACCCACTCGCCACTCAGATGTGTCCCAGAAAGTGTTAGGAGGACCCAGAGAGGGTGCTTATTACGTTCTGCACTGCCTGTGGCGAAGTCCCATGACGGTGGGCTCAGGAGCCTCCCTGACTCAGCCTGTCTGGCTCAGGACAGTTTTCCTGCAGAATAATCGCTGTGTCCCACATTGAGCAGGGTGGCACTTGGGAGGATTGGCCTTATGTCAGTCCTCCAGTCATGGGGAGGCCTACGCCTAGGCCTGTTGGCCCACCTTTGTCCCGTCTAAGGTCTGGTAAAGAGAGGTCTTGCTTTCTTCACAATACTAGGTGACGCCCATCAGAACCTTTCTCCCCTAGCCCATGCTTCCCTGCCTCTGGTCAAGGCTTAAAAGTTTGTGTGCATTCTTTCATAAGGTCTTGAATCCTAGAAGCAGGAGAAAGATGTGGCGAATTGGTATGCTCCTCCTTCCTTTAGTGGCAGCTGCGTGGGCTCCTGGGCTTGAAATTCTAGAGCTCATTCAGGTGTACCAGTTAATACATACTTGTGAGAGAATCAGCAGGCTGAACCTTCTAGATTATATGTTCGTTGGGTCTCAAGTTTGTGCATCAAAATCCCCTGAAGGGCCCAGATTGCTGGGCATCACCTTCAGAGTTTCTGATTCAGCAGGTCTGGGATAAGGGCTGAGAATTTGCACCTCTGCTGAGGGTGATCTGGGGACCTCACTTTAGGAACTGCCAGTTGACACTGTGGGTGAACAAGCCCACCTTACCCTTTTCAGAGCAAGTGTCGGTGGGGTGGAGACAGAGAAATGCTGTGGCCTTCAATCCACTGGAGAGAGAGGTAGCTCAAAAGTAGGGTGCTACCGAAGGACCAGCCTGATTTGAAACTGGGAAATGATTAAGGTTAAATGATAAAGGAGGATGCTGGCAGGTCTCTCTCTTGCCTTCTCTTGGCTGGCTCTGCCCTTGTCAGTTACCCTGCAGAGAGGAGCCAGACTAGTGATTCCCTAGCTGGGTCACCCCTTGCTGGGCATCTATCTCCTCCCTCCACTTCTTGTCCTGCCCCCTGATACAGCAATGAGTTCTGAAAGTCTGCATTTTAGGAAGTCTTTCCACAGCTTGGGGTTGTGGTATGAAGAGCAGGACCTTGAGCTGGGGGTCCTAGACATCAGCTCCAGCACCACCTCTGATGAGCAGCGACTGGAGGCCCCTCACTTTGCTTATGAGTGAAGGGAGGGCTGGACTAGCTCTCTCCATGTCCCTTTGAGCTCTGATACCCTGGATCCCTCTACTTCCTCCCCCAGGGTCAGGAACTTTGCTTGCTTATCACTTGTTTTTTTATTTTTTATGTGTGTGAGAACTTCTGTTGATAAGCTGTACTGAATCAGGATTGCATTCAGAGACCGGCTTACTGAAAGTGAAATTAGAGAAAAGTTTGGGAATTGAGTTACTTTGCTCTTTAAAGAGTCTCTGGCCCCTGCAGTTAGGCCGCTCACATAAAACCTGTGTCCAGAGAGGAATGACGCTGCATTCTTGTTGGGCCCTGATCCCTTTACTGCAGATCTTCACATTTGCCTGGAAGGGTTAGTAGGCTGTCTCATCAGTTCGAGTTTCCAGGGTGCTGGGGATTGTCATTCCCCATTTTTCTCTGCCTGGGACTGTGCTCAGGGCAAGCCTGTGTCAACACCTGCTGGGTGGATAGAATAGAAGGCTGTCCCCATGTCCCTCTTTCCCTTTCCTTTAGCTTCTCCGTCCCTTCTTCGTAACTTGGCGTGATTCTCCTGCTTTGCCTCTCTCTCCCCCATCTCCTCTGCCCTCTGTCCTCTCTCCCTCTCCTTGCGCTGAACTCGTCAGCGCTCTGGCAGAGCTGGCCGTTGATGCTTGCATGTCGCGTGTGTTAAGGGCCAGGGTGTGCCTGTGGCGATCACAAAAGATCCTACTTAAACCACTTCCTTTTCTCTCTCCGGCCCACTTTATCTAGGCTAGCTTTGAGTCACAGAATGTTTGCACCATCCTAGGGGAATTTGCTCTTTTTCAGATTGAATTTGACTTGTTTTTAGCCTGTATTTCCTGCTGTTGGTGTTGGCAGGCTGAAGGACACCCGCACATCCTCCTTCAGAACCCTTGTCCCAGCCTCCATCTGAAGGGGCACAAGGAAGATTTCCCAGCCTTGGTTGATGGTCACTTAGCCCCTCTGATCCTGTCTGGGCAGCTAGCTTTCAGGCAGCTCAAGCACTAACTAACCTCAGGTCTTTGTTGAAACACGGAAAGATTGGATCAATTTAATTCATTTTAAGTGAAATCACCAGCCTTTTGATGAGTCCATTAATTTCCTCCCTTCTGAACACCCTCCTGTTAGCAGTAATGGGAACTCCTGATTCTGTTTTTCATTTTACCCCACTACCCTGCTTTAATCTGAGGCAGCTGGGTGCCTGTTGCACTCTGCTTTTTCATTTACTAGAGGAGAGGTTTGAAGATGATTTTAATGACTGCCTTTGACAGTACTTCCAGAAGCTAAGACTTGCTGTGCTTGAGTTCACACTCACTGGGGGGCCTCAGTCTTGCGCACCTTGCTGCTATAAAACTCTGCTTACTTAGTTCCCAGTACACAGGTGGAAAGGATCCCCATGAATGCTCTCTTGTCCCGGGCAGCATTTGCAAGTTTTTCACCACTCAACATTATTTGTACAGCTCCTGGGGTGTGCCAGGCACTGTTCTAGTTACTGAGTGTTTCCGTGACACCTCCTCCCTGCGCTGGTGGAAGCACAGAGGCCCAAGGCGATGAGGATCCAGCAGGGCGGTGGCTTCCCACAGACCTTGGGAGCTGTGGTCTCTGAGGCTTTCTTTCTCTGTGTTTTTATGGTTGCCATGCCTATTTCTGTACTTCCCTTTCTTGGCTCTAAAGGCGGGATAAATAACATGAATCACCTCTGAGATTAGAGAAATGATAGGTAGCAATAGCTATAACAGCTCACCATTACTGGCAGGTGACAAGATGTACAACACTTTCTTGTATATTTTCATGTTGGTGTCTTCACAATAAACTTATCATAGCCATTAAAGGATAAAGCTGGGATTTGAACCTAGGTCCTCCCATTGCAAATCACATATTTTTTGTACTACATGGTGTGTGTGTGTGTGTAATACTGACTTCCCCATGCCATTGTCTTTAGCGTTATTTCAACCACTTAAGTGTTAAAAAACTATTCCATGTATACTGGGCCCTCTGCCAGGAACTGAGGGCCTCACAGTCTGATTGGGGGAAAAGATAAGATGGAGTACATCTTTGTTCCTCTTGAGTGGTTCAGGGACTGAATGCTGTTAGAGGAGAATTAAGCTGGACATCATCCAGGAAGGCTTCTAGAAGAACTGAGACTTACACTGGGCCTGGTGGGAAGGCAGGATCAAACCAAGGGAGAGCTAGGAAGGGGAGTTTGGTTGGCATTTGGCTGCCTGAGACTGGGATACAGAGAAGGCAGTGAGGTTTGGTTCCTTCATCAGATGCTTCCACTGGGATGATGCTTTTGCAACTTGACTGTGCTTTTAAAATTGGATTCCCACACCCCATACCCACAAAGAATCATTCATAGGGTCGGGGGTGCAGCCCAGCAATCTACATTCTTTAGAAATTATTAAATAACATGCAACAGTCTCCTAGCCCTTCACTTCTCCCCCCTGAAAAGAAACCAAACATACAGGTTTCATTTGTTCCTTTTTAGAGGCAGAAGCAGTTGCTGCCATCATTCTGTTGCAGATGGTGAGAGTAGCCTACACTTGGAGAAACATTGTACTACCCTAAGGGAATACTGGTACGGTCCATGTTGCAGGAAGCATTAGGAATTGGGGACCTGGGTTTTGACATCATAGAAGTCCCACCCCTGAGGACTAAGTTTAGTTTAGGTTAAACTAAGAAATGGGAGGAGTAGATATTAAATGGTGTAAGGCAGGCTGACTCTGACAGCAGCTAGGTCATTCTGGCTGCTGCTAACCTTGACTTGAGGGCAGGTGGTGGGACCGTTGAGGCTGAGTACCTTTAAAACAAAGTCCGTGCTCAGACTTACTGCACGGTCCTCTGACTGTTAAGTGTTTTTATAGATATTATTTGGTAGTTTAGCTTTCGAAAGAGGGGTCAGGAGTCAGTCAGTGGGTGGGTGGAAACAGGTCTGGGATCCAGGGTCATGTATACTGAAAGCCCTGGAAAAGGTAAATCCCTAGGATTTGGCAGTCTTGGTGAAACTTAATGATTTCTGTCTATATTTTGAGACCAAATGGGACCTAGAGTGGTTGTAAAGATTAGAAAAGTTACCAAATACCTTGTTAAGAAATGACATGTCCTAGTTTTGGGTCGTTATAAAGTACCTATAAATATAGTGAAAAGAATGAACACTTAATGTGCAATGATGTTCCAGGTAATAGCCATTTTATTATTTTTGAATTCTCAACAAGTTTGTTTACTTTTTATCTAAAAATTGTTTTTAATTTTTCACATTTCCCCACCCCTCCCCTTTGGCCACCATCAGTTTGTTCTCTGTATCTGTGGGTCTGTTTCTATTTTGTTTTGTTTATTCATTTATTTTGTTTTTTTTTAAGATTCCATATGTGAGTGAGATCATATGGTATTTGCCTTTGTCTGATTTAGTTCACTTAGCATAATACCCTCTAGGTTCATCCATGCTGTTGCAGATGGCAAGATTTCATTCTTATTTATTGCTGAATAATTGTGTGTGTGTGTGTGTCACACCTTCTCTACCAGTTCACCTATTGCTGGATGTACAGGTTGCTTCCGTACCCTCACTATTACAGGAATGCTGCAGTGAACGCAGAGGTGCACATATCCTTTCAAATTAGCCTTGTATTTTTGTTTTTTTCAGATAAATACCCCGAAGTGGGATTGCTAGATTATATGGCGGCTCTGTTTTTAATTTTTTGAGGTATCTCCATGTATTCTCTATAGTGGCTGAACTAATTTTCAGTCCTACCAACAGTGTATGGTAGGACATTCCCTTTTCTTCACATTCTTGCCAACTTATTTGTTGATTTATTGATGATAACCACTCTGACAGGTGTGAGGTGTTATGTCACTGTGGTTTTAATTTGCATTTCCCTGATGGTTAGTGATGCTGAATCTTTTCATATGTCTGTTGGCCATCTGTATGTCTGCTCTCTTGGGAGAAATGTCTGTTCAGGTCGTCTGCCCATTTTTCCCCCTTGCTTTTTATTGCTGACACTAATACAGATGTCCCTGTTTTCCCTGCTTTGCCCGCCTCTACCCATCACCACACTGTTGTCTGTATCTGTGAGTTATGCATATGTATTCTTTGGCTAATCCCTCTACCTTCTTTCATCCAGACCCCCCTCCCCCCACCTCTGGCAGCTGTCAGTCTGTTCCATGTATCCATGCCTCTGTTTCTATTTTGCGAGTTTATTTTGTTCATTAGAGTCATTTTTTTTGGTGTCAGGGTGGCCACGTTAAGCCTATTTACCCTATTTTCAGTTTTTCAATGAAAATTTTCATACATTAAAATGTATGACATACTATACGTGGGTATTTGCCGCTTAGATTTGATATTTTGGGATGCTTGCTTCAGATCTTTTTCTCCAGGGACAACCAGTATCCTTAGTTGATGTGCATTCTTCTAGCCATGCTTCTGTGTTTTTACACTTACATGTGCATTTACATACACAGGTTTTATATCCCTAAAAATGAATTCCTAAGCAATATAGAGTATTGTTTTGTATGTTTTAAAATGTAATAATTTTCCATAGTCGCCTTTTGTTCACTCAACATTGTTTTTGAATTTAGCCATGTTGACAGGTTGTTTTTTTTTTTACCCGCAGTATAGCACTCCATTGTGTTAACATACCAAACAATATTTGTAACCATTCTCTCATTGATGGATATACAGGTGACTTCAGTTTTTTACTATTAGGAGCAGTACTGTAAGGAATATCTTGTACTTGTGTCCTAAGCATGTATACAAGATCCCTCTGACATAAACGTCTAGCAGAGGAGTTGCTGGATTATTAGAAGTGCACAGCTTCAACTCTATATTGCCAAATAGCGCTCCAAACTAGTTGTATTAGTTCACTCCACTAGCGGTGTATAAGAAAATTCTAAGTTCTCCACATGCTTTGCAACAGCTGGTATTGTTACCATTTTTGCCACTCTGATATACGTAAAATGGAATCCCCATGTGGCTTTAATTTTATATTTCCTTGATTATCTTCTCCCAATTTGTAGATCATTTTAACTCTCTGTATGGCAGTGGTTTTCAGAGGTCCATGAGAACCTTTCAGGAGACTGACGTGGCTCAAACTATTTTCATATTAATACTAAGTTGCTATTTGCCTTTTTGCACTCATTCTTTTACAGATGTATGTGTAGTAGGAGTTTCTAGAGGCTACATGGTATGTGTTGACATGTTCATTCTGATATTTATTGTTCTTTTTTTTAAAAAGATTTTATTTCTTTTAGAGAGAAGGGAAGGGAGGGAGAAACGGAGAGAAACACCACTGTGTGGTTACCTCTCGCGCATCCCGGACTTGGGACCTGGCCTGCAACCCAGGCATGTACCCTAACTGGGAGTTGAACCAGTGACCTTTCAACTTGCAGACCGGCACTCAGTCCACTGAGCTACACCAGCTAGGGCTATCGTTCTTATTTTTAAAATGAATTTACAAATAAAAATTTTTTTAGTTTTATTTTCGACTATGGTATATGTTGATAGATGTAACACACAGATGAGATAGGGTGCGTTCAGGGTGGTATGACCGTAGACTGATAGATGTAACACACAGATATCTCTTTGTAGGTCCTCAACAATTTTCAGTTGTATAAAGGGACCTGTGTGAACCAAGAGTTTGCAAACCGTTGCTGCTTTACAGTGTCAGCTTTATTAATATTTTTTTCTTTCTGGAATATGTTTTATTTGACTTATTTAAGAACTCCTTTCCAAATTTCATAAAGATGGGCTCTTATATTTTCTTTGAGCAGTTTTGGAATGTGTTTTTGTGGGTGGCATCTGCCATTTCCCAGGCCCTTCAGCCACTAGGAATAGTTTTTAAAAATTAATATATTCTCAAAAACACTTATATAGCCTGAATAGAGCATTTTCCACACCTATCCTTATAATATAATTTTTTTTTTGAGTTTTTCTTTTGGAGGAGGGGGCGGATGTGTGAGAGGATGCCGGAAGGCTAGGCAGGGATTTTTGTCACCTTCTCCAGACGCTTTTTGTTCAGGAGAATCTCCTAGCATTTTGCAGAATACAGCCACCTCTCCTTGAAATGGTGCACACTCTAATCTGGATCGTTGACTTCATTAGTTCCTTGCAGCTTGCTGTCTGGAGGGCCAGAACTCACCAGTGATGGGGATTCTGGAAGCACATCCCCTTTCCAAAGCCTCCGTTTCCACTGGACACTTGAGTTTCCGTTAGCATAAAAGCACAGGGGCTCTTCTCCCCTGTTGTGGTGAGTGGTGGCAGCCAGTAGGTCCACTCCAGTCAGGGGTATAAATGATGGCCCCCTCCAAGAAAAAAATAACACTGCCAACAGCCAAGGCCTCTTATCTCTCATCAGGCTCATTGGTTTCTTTGTCTCCAATGTCTCACCCACCTCCCTCCACTTCTTCCCTGCTGTCATAGTAACTCAGAATTTCAGACAATAAGCAGGATACTCCTCTCTTTAAAAGAAACAAAGTCAGGGCTCTTTATAAGGCTTATCTTAAGGTCCATACTCTTGCAACGTGACCCTCATCTCGTCTTTCAGCTTGCTCTCCCCCTACTTGCTTGTCCTGTGCTCTGTCCTGGAACTTTACCAGGAATTTTTTCATTCTCATAATATATCATGGAATGTGCCTCAGAGCCTCGCTTACACTCTTCCCTCCATCTCAAATGTTTCCCATTTATCTGTTGGAGGAGAGCCTGTTTGACTCTCAGACCCCACAAAACTCACTGAGAGGGTGATTCCTTTTTCATCTCAGTCTCCTCACTGACTTCAGCCTTTCCAAGTAAAATGAAAACTCAGAGTTAATTTTCATTAGTCTTTGTTTCACTTGTGGCTTTGTTAGGGGACAGTTGCTACATCTCCATCCCTTCCCCACGAGTTCCTTCTGCATAAATTCTGTTTATAGGATTGGTCCCTGTCATTTTGTAGCCCGGTTCTTTTAGTAGCTTTGAGAGGAGGGGATTTCTTTTCTGTGGTTAAGGAGCTGTTGTACACATCCGATAAATTGTCTTCAAATCTGTCTTGCCTACAGGGCGGGAATGCATTGAATGGATGGAAACACCTAGTCCTCATGTTCCTCACCACCAATTCAGTTAATGCTCACTTCGAAAGATAATAAATTGGCATTTATTTTAAACCGACTGGCGTACATAAAAAGTGGTTCATGAGTTGACTGTGTGAGTTAATGCTGCTGGCAGGAAGGCCCTGCTCAGGGTAAGAGTTCTGGATGGCGCTGCTTTTCCCATTTAGCCACACCCAGCCTCCTGCCTCCCCTTCAGCGGCCTAAAAAAATAAAATGTCATGACCCCTTGAAATCTGTTAGAGATGAAAATTAGGTAGATTAACTTTATTCTCTGAAAGAGCTTTATAGCAGGACTCTACATGGGTACAGGTGCAGAGGAAAGGGGCCCCTTCTGCTTGAAAGACTGACTGCAGGCCGGCCAGATGGCCTGCAGCAAAAGGCTGCAGTGGGGAACTGGGAAGGGGAAGTGTCTGCAAGGGAATCAAGCCAGACACTATAAGATTTCAGGAACCTTCTTCACATCAGTATTGTATCTGAAAAAGCTGACTTTGTTTGCAGCTTGCTTATGGTCCTTTCATTAGTTCTTGAGAGTGGTCACTAGGTAGGTGGGGGAAATAAGACGACAAAAGGGGAAGAGTTATCCCTTGGCTCAAGTTGCTGATGAGGGCAAAGTTAGGATTTGATCTGCTGCACACAGCCTTCTAGTCCATGCAAGCATGCTAGGTGGATATGAATTCTCAAGTTGAGGAGAAATCTCAGGCTTATGCCAAAGCAGTGAGGTCTGAATGCTCCACAGATGCTGCTACTAGCTTACGTTAGGTCTTCATACCGACACGAACCCGAGAGCTTTCCTTTGTGGGTGATGCTTTTCTTTGTTCTTCCTTGAAGAGTGCTGCTAATGTTGTAATGTTTGATTAGTAGTAGTTTTAAAAGTGAGACATGAGTAATTAGATAAACATTGAAGATAAAGCAAAAATGATCTACCCTAGTTTACCCATGCCCCCTCTCCTGAAACCCAGGCATTCAAATACAGGAGAAAATAATCCTTAAACCAAATGTATGAAATACAGAATTACCCCTCCCACTTTTAAAAAAAGTGTTGTTCTTGCAGAAGGATCTTACCATCTACCAAAGGAGTGACTGCAGTTTTTAAGTAGCAAGTGTTCCATTGTATATAAAATATGATTGCATTTGCACCCTACTCGTTAGGATCACATCTGTCGTTTAAGGCATGTAAGAGAATGAGAATGTGGGGGAGTTCCCACTAGCACCTTGGGTAGAATCAAATGAAGCATTAGGCTGTGCCTCCAGCTCCAAAAACTAGGCTCAGCTCTACATCTGGCCATAAGCATTTGCCTCCTTTTTTCACCCTGCACCTCTCGTCTCTCCTGTGCCCTGTGTAACAGGCCCTTTTGCCAAGGACGAAGAGCCTGGATATCAAATCTTTTCTTTCTGTCCTGGCAGGGAAGCTGTTCTATTTGTTTTCCAAGAAGCCTTTTTACACTTGGGGAATTTTTTTCTTGCCTCTTAGGGGAAGTTGTTTCATCATTTCCCAAAAATATTCTGTACCTCTTGTTTAAACAGGGTGCCCTTGAAGAGCCTTGCAGCCCGAGGGGGTGGGGGCGTTGTGAAATCCTCTGTCTGTGGCTTTGATGCAGGCAGGAGTGCTGGCTGGCTGGGGGCAGAAGTCTCAGTTTGCCGGGACTGAGTCCAGGAGTGGAATGTGGGGAGGAGAGACTCCATGGGATACAAGAGCTGGAGTCTTTTTAAGCATTTAGTCAGTCCATGTTGTAAGAGGTGTCAGCCCCTTTGAACACAGTTTCCTTCAGATATTTGTCCAGTGCCTTAACTGTGCCCATGCTGATGATGGTGGCTTCTCTGCTCTTTTGAGATGCTCACGGTACACTGGAGAGGCAGGACCAACTCATATGTAACAGCGGTGGACATATGATATGTAACTGTGTGCTAGATCGTGTAGCCATGGCTGCTTTATTAGTTCAGAGGAAGGAAATTTTTATAGAAGAAAGCACTGAGATCAGGCCTTGCACTATGGGTTGGATTTGAGTTGACAGAGAAAAGAGTGGTGGATTTTGAAGGGAGGGGAGGAGGAGTTGAGAAGGGCCAGGAGGCTGATCTGAGGCCATGATCATGGGTGAGGCCCTTTGGGGTAGCCTAGTGGGGGTTGATGTTGGAGAACTGGAACAAGCCAAATTATGGAGAGCCTTGCATATCCAGCAGACATATTTTAAGACTTGTAGAAAGATATTGGCAGCTTTTTTAACATTCTGACAAGAGAGCCTCACTAGGAAAAAAATGTATTTGGGGGAATATTAGCCTACCAGAGTAAACTGGAGTTGCCTCTAGGTGGGCAACAGGAAGGAGCCCCACTTCATCCATAGTTCTTGGAAGTAAGTTGCGATGTTAGGTGGGTGGAGCAGTGACCTGGAAGAAGACTTTTCCTCTCTTGCATGAGCATGGTCCCACAGTACCTGTGGCGTGTGGCCCTCTGCAGCTCCCCCTGCAGCTCCCCCGGCAGGGCTCAGCAACTCAGACCATAAGGTTGTTGCTAGCTGAGTAGGGCCAGCTATCGGGTGCCACCTTGAGTAAAGCTTTGACCAGGCCCTCGTCCGCGTGGAGGTGATATCCCATGGTGGGTCCAGGGGGCCCAGGCACAGTGTGCAGCAAGTTCCAAGCCTCCAGCTGGTTATTTTAGCATGTGATTGGCTAGGGATCATTGCTTAGGCCCAGGTGACACCAGTCACCTCAGCAGTAAAAGAGCGATGAGTACTATCCCTTCATGTGTGCCCTGTACCCCCTTAACAATTTTAAATAAGGAATTTGGGTAACTTTGGATTATTAGCGAAATCAAAGAGGACCAGTCAAAAAGTGCTCTTCTTAATAGAGTATATCTATTTAGTAGTTGCTCTTGGTGAAAAATGGAAATTAGGAAAATAAATTTTTGTTGAGAGATTATCAGTGGAGACAAGCATAAACACATTGTGCTTACCATAATATCTATTAATTTCCAGCAGGAGAGAAAAGTAAATGATTGTCCTGGGAGGTACTGCCCAGGTCTCTTTAAATCAGAAAATTAACGAGTTTCAATACTAGTTGCTGTGCCTGGGCCGGGCCTTCCACTCTCGGCTGACCCACCCCAAGCTCCCTGGCACAGACCCATGGCATGGCCAGTACGAAACATGTTTGCAGCACTGGGAAGTGAGCAGTTCCTCTTTGGGGATCATCCCAGCCTCTTGCCAGGCCAGGGTGTAAGCCAGGCAGAGGCTTCACTGCTAGCCTCAGCTCTCTCTGCTGAGGGGTTTGGGGCCCTTGTGCAAGAGAGGTGCTAGGGAGGAACATCTAGCTTGGAGCTTTGAGTCTTCACCTTTTGCCTCACGTCATTCCTTTAAAAACCAGTGCTTTCTTTCCCTTTCTGTGAAAGCTGCGAGGCCCCTGATCCTCTGTTGTGGACCACTAGTAGATAAATTGCTATAACACTCTGAGTAATCATTTTGTTACGGTTGAGTAACAGGGTGGTTCCTAAAAGACAGCTTGAGTTTCAGTGGCGCTGCCCACACTTGCAGAGGCCCAGTGGTCTTTGCCTTTGTTTTTTGTTTCTCTGTCTCCCTGAGAGATGAGAGTAGCTGGGAAGATCGAGGGGATTGGTGAAGGGAGAAAGCAGCAGGCCCAGAGTTCAGAATTAGTTGCTCTGCAACTTCTGTGTCACTTTGGAGTGTGTGGTTTCATTTAGTTCTGCAGAAAGGCTGCAGACCTTTCCACGTGGACCAGCCCTAGAGCAGAGTACCCCCTTGCGCAGCCTGTCAGGCACACCGATTCTGTTTCCCGGAGGCCAGGTTGCTCCCGGTTGGGGAAGGAGCTGTTGTTTTATGGACATTACTCTAAGCGTAAGGTCTGGCTGGAGGCATCTGCAAGGACCGTAGGAATTCCTGATTGCATGTGTGACAAGCCTTTTCCATCAACAAGGCACAGAGGCTGGGAAAATCCAGGATGAGTTGTCATCCTGAGTAACAGGCCTGTGGCAGGTGCTGACTAGCTTGACTCCCCTCAGTGCAGTGCAAACCTCTGAGCCCCGGATGCAGTCCTGGCTTCTTTGTTAAATGCAGGTGTGTGTTTTTTGCTGCGTGCCAGAGGTCATTGGTTCTGGATACATTCTTCATTTGTCTGCGGCCTACTTAAATATATTTTCTCTAGGTTCACCAAAATTATTCTGAGCCTTTGGAACTAGGGGACTGAGGAGGCAAGAAATCCAAACTTGATAGTTTGCAAGGTGGTTCTGAAGCAGTGCTGAGCCGTAGGCTTTTAAACATTTGTCTTAGGAACAACCTGTACTCTGGCATGTTGTAAATTGACACTCCAGTCGCCTTTGTGTAATGGATTTGGACTTCAGTGCAGCAGCTGAGAAAACCTTTTGAGCAGCCTCGAGGTGTGGCTTCCTGCCAGCCTACAGCACGCCCTGAGCAGCCTTGCCTGCTCCATCTGTGCGGCCATGGGTGCCGGGGCAGTAACCTGAATTTTTGGACCTTTATTTTGTAGGGATGAGTTGAACATGGAAGAATGACATTGCTGATGGTAGTTACAAGAAGGCTAGGTTTTCTGAAGTTGATATAATTGAGGAAAAGATTTTGAAATTCAGTGAGCATGTCAGAAGCGGGCAATCATTAGTGTCAGTTGAACACTCGTTGACTGTAAGTCAATAATAGCCTTGCCCAGTTGTGAAGATGAAAAAACAGGAGTTAAAGACTAATGTATAAAATGCTCAAATTATATTGTCCAAGATTGTATCTAAAAGGCAGAGTATAATTAGATATTTTACAATCTTGTTTGGCTTTTTGAGAACATGACTCTCTTATAATTTATAAACCTATTGTTTGACTTTGGGGGGCCTTTTTTAGGGAAGTGGGAGGACTGCCTATAACCAGGTTCTGGTATGACAAAGAGTTGTGCAAAAACAAAACCCTCTGTGTAAGTGTGCAAGGTCTGTCCAAAACTGAGAGAGTCTGTGCTTTGGCATACATTCCATGTAGACCCATTCTCTTAGTGTTTTAATGCTTTTCCTCTTGCATTGTACTCATTTATATGGTAATTTCTGTCACCTTTTTTTTCCATTTAGATACATTTAACCTATGACTTTAGCTGTCAGATAGGCTTCTGTTTAAAAGGCCAAGCTGCTCAAACGTTGCTAGCCTTCTCTACCTGGTAAAGCCCCAAGTTTTAGGGGGGTAAGAGAAAAAGAACCAACAACAAACTAGCTCCTAGATTGTAAACTTTTCATGTTCTTCAGCCTAGCTCCCCAACTTTGTGGGTACAGAGTTTGTTGTATGTGTGTGCTTTAAGCAACTAAGTTCCTAAGGACAAAACAAACAAACAAAGAAACGCAACATCCCCACACCAGCGTACCATTATAATAGAAAGAGAAAAAAAACTCTTTAATTATAGCAGTGTTGCAGGCTTCTCCCATGCCTGGCTGGCCGAGGCATGGAGTTGATAAGCATACAGTGTCTTTCATACTTGCCATTACAACATGTTAATTAAGAGAATTCAGCTGTGGCACCAGCTGGGGATGTCTGGCTTTGTGAGCGATTGCAATTAGATGCTTTATTTTCTGTTTTCTTTTTCCCCTTTCAACTTTGGTGGAATGCCTTTGAGTAGGGGCTTTTAGTCTCAGCAGTATAAATACTTTAATGTGCCTAATTATGTAATCATACACTTACATTTCTCTGTGTACATACATACCATTTTATGGATTTTTATCCTCTTTTCTAGTACATGAAACATACGGCTTGCTTTCTGGTTGGTATGGTGGAGCCCAACTCCGTGCTCTGGGCAGAAAGAAGAGGGAGACCAGGGGCGATAGTGATTTTCCTTTGGTTCTGATCTGCCCCTTTGCCCAGAGCCTCCCTACCCCACCCCCTTGAGAGATAAAGGGCAAAGTCCTGTATCTCTCAAATAATTAGCATCTTAATAGTTTCCTAGCAAAATCAAGGTAATTTAAATAAAGCAGGACTTTATAATACTGTATCTTCAGTTAATTTGCAAGTGCAGTCTTCCCAAGTGCGTAGTGTTATTTTTCCCAGCCCTCGTGTTCCAAGCAGGCAGTAGGGCGTGAGCCTGCGTATGAGAACTCGGGCGCAGGCACAATGGAACCCATTGATTTCTGGCATTCAGCTTGAGCAAAGAGGTCCTGTGACCCCAGCTGTTAGAATCAGGACCTGGGAGCAGCTGCTTTTTGAGATCCGGTCCTCCAAGGATAGGCCATCTGCTGCCATGTGAGAGAACCCTGGGAAAAGAAATTGACCACAAGATATCTTTGTATTTCTCTCCTCTGCTCCAGTCCTTCCAGTTCTTTCTCGGCTCGCTTCTCCTAGGCAAACTTTAGAAGCGTGATGAAAACTTACATAGTTTTCCCCTCTGTCCTTCCCACTCCACCACACCAGAATACCCAGCTCCATTGAAAGTTTTCAGAATAGGCGGGCAGACTTACATGTTTGGTTTCTTTGGCTGGATTAGTACTGTAGGACAGACTTTCATTTTATTATTAGTAGTGTATGACTTTGCATTGTAGGACTGGAAGGGTCCTTAAAATCTCATTTTATGGAAGAAGAGCCCAAGATTTTCATTCCTTAGATTTGTATTCGGGGCCCTCCTTGTTCTGGTGCAGCCTGATTATCTAAATTTCCCGCTTTCTCCTGTTAAACCTGAAATCATTTGCTGGCTTCCATACACATACCACCTCTTCTTGCTTCTCTTCCGTTGTTCCCACCCTGATCTCCTTGCATGTTCTTCCCACTCTCCTTTAATCACAGGCACAACCCCATAGTCACTGTCTTTTACATGGTTGTAATTCTACTTCCCTGTGAAGTCTGATATATTGGCACATTGCTAGGTGCTCAATAGAAGATATTTGTTAAGTTAATGAAGGAGTTCCTATGGGGAAAGTGAAACCTAGGGAGAATAAGAATCAACACATGTAAATGTTTTTTACTTTCATCTGGGTGAAAGTTATTAAACCCATTCTTTAAAAGACAAAAGATTAAAGGGTAAGTTCTGTTCTGTTACACGTTTGGACATAGCTATGTACTGATACACAGAACGGGTGAGGCTGCAACAGGCAATGTCTTCTGACCAGGACTCTTTGGTCAAAAGTGGCTTACCAGAGTCAGGAGTCCAAAGGTCAGGAGAGAAAAGGGGAAGTCATGGGCCTCAGTGTGACAAATATAAGATTCTACCCCTGACTCTGTCCAGACCAAGGCCCAGGCTTTACTAATGTATGTTTTGAGGTCGCTCTGTGTAGTAATCAGGGAGTCACACCAATATGGTAGAGCCAGGCTGATCAATACACGGGCTAAAATCAAAGGTGAGCAAGCCCCAGCCGTGTGGGAAAGCGCCTTGGGAGCCAGGTGCCCTGCTTTGCACCTCACAGCAGGTTTATTTGGGTTCCTGGTCGTTTTCAAAGTCCCTTAAAGAAGCTTAAGGAAGGCTTTCTCAGAGAAAACTATGGGGGAGGAATTCAGTGGAGGGAGAGGGTCTTTCTTGCTGTCCGAGAAGAGGAGAGGGATCTGCTAGGAGTACTCCGTGGCGTGGACCCCTCGGCTGACCTACATTACCTCGCATGGTCCAGATCTTTAGAAAGACACAAATGCTTGGAAGTAGGGAAAGCGAAAAACAAAACAAAACAAAAACCCTGGGTAGTTTTGACTCCTCCCTGCGCTTGATCAACTGATGATAGCACAGGGTGATAAGTTTCCCCTTCTAGGAGGCCCAGAGGAAACCAAGAAGGCGCGACAAGCTGCTTTTCCTGTGGTGGCTGTATGGGAAAGGGTGGTTTAAGATGAGTGCTTTAAAGAAGAGAATCTCATCCCTCACACGATAGAGGAGGAAGAATGTCCAGATCAGTGACCTTTGTAACTTTTGACTCTATGTACCCAAGCTCACTTCTCAGTATTCCTTATCCTAGCTGGTTTCAGAGGTGGTAAAGACAAGACCCTTAGCCTCAGCAGCCTCATTCCACCCCTTCCCTCTGAAAAAACCCACCTGCGCTTTTCCCTTTTAATATTTCCTAGTCCCTTTCTCATGGGTCGGGTCTGATACAAGCCCCCACAGAATGTGCAGGGCTCTCTTCATGGCATGCCTTAGCATCATGGGCTGTTAGTTACACCTTCTCTGTCACTAGGAGACCCAGTCACATCTCTTTCTTCAGAAAATTCCATTTAGATCTTTATCCCTCAATGATTGGTAAGTATTTTTCAAACAGCTATGGTGTTTATCTGGTTTTAGGCCATCACTGCAGCAGATTTCCACCACTGTTCATAACTGGAGTTTATCGATACTTTTCTTTCATTCTTTGCAGCTCTGTAGACCTCGGTGTGTAGCAGCGACCTGTTGAGCACCTGGGAAAAGTAAAATGCTGCCTTATTCACTGCTTGGTAGTACATGGCAGAGGCTGTTTAATTTGGGCTTTGGCAGAGCTACCCTGGTGACCCTGTCTGTGTAGGGCGGCTAGCTGGCAGAAAGACAGCCCTTTATATAAGCCTAGGTTGCATCCCCTTTCTGTGTTTAGTGGGAGCCTTCATTTCACATAACCCTCTTGGAAGATTTGTGTTCTAAGCTAGAAATGCTCCTGTACCTTTTGCACTTGCAGCTTTGCTATCCGTGATGCTTAAATAGCTCCATTGTTTGTAGTGCTCAGAGATTAGTAAAGGAAACTGTCTCCCCCCAACCCCACCCTGCCCTGCAACTTCTCTAGAAAAATGTGGCCCCATTTGAGACATGAGCCAAATCCTTTGGGCTCAAGTAAACTCACCAGTCCACATTCTTCTCCAAATGGGAATCACCGTAACTTTTGCCCTGATATACCTTACCCCTATGTTACACTTCTGTAGGTCTTAGGCTGAATTTTTTCAGTGGCATCTGTAATCAGAAGGGGCTTTTCTCTAACAGACAGAAGGGCAAGCCAGAGTGTGAATTTAGACTCTTAATACTTAGTAGCCCTGTAACCTCAGGCCATTACTAAATTTTTCAAAGCCTCAGTTTCTTCATCTGACCAAATTATAACACCTTCCTCACAGGGCAGGAAAAGTATAGAGGATGGCAGCTTTAAAGTGCTCAGTATAGCCCTGACTGATGTAGCTCAGTTGGTTGGGTGTTGTTCCACAAAGCTAAAGGTCGCTACTTTTATTCCTGGTCAGGACACATGCCTGGGTTGCGGGTTTCGTCCCTGGTTGGGGTGCATGCGGGAGGCGGCTGATGGATGTTTCTCTCTCACATTGATGTTTCTCTCCCTTTCTCCGTTTCTCCCCCTCTCTCTAAAAATAAATAAATAAATAAAAATCTTTTAAAAATATAAAGTACCCAGAGTGGTGTCTGGTAATAAATGTTAACTCTCTTCCTCACTTCTACCCTGTTGAATATCAGACATCTTTAAATTTATTTTAAATTTAAATTTGAGTTTCTTGGAGGCCCACTGTGTGTTCATGGCACTGGTCTTGGCATTAGGAGTTATAATTAGATTGTGGAGTTGGAAATGAAACCATACTGTGACCTTTGTACCTAAGAGCCCAAACCTGTTTGAATCTCCAAGGTAGACTCCTAAATTATCTCACCTGTTCACCAGTTTCCCTTCTCAGGTTGAGCACTGCCTTACGCGGATGACTGGAACCTTCCTCAAGAGGACCACCCTGCATCCTCCTGGATTTGGGAATTCTAAGGGGAAAGCAAATACGACTGCAGCTTAGTTCCATGATAGGGGGAAGGAAAAGAAACCAGAAAGTAGCAGTTGCTGATGACGAAGTAAATAAACATCATTTGCTTTTTCTTAATCCTTTAACTAGCACTCTCAAGGGAGACATAGTAATGTTTGTTCATGCACGTGGAATGGCCTGGTTCCCCAGCTTTGCTGTCATCCTAGGAATGAGGGTGGGGGATAACAGTGTGCTCTGCTCTATAGATCACTGCACTGGGTGGGTAGCTTTAGATACCGAGTGACCCAGGCCTAGAGCAGCTAGATGAAGCAAAGTGGTCCTCCTACCCACCCTTCTTTTAGGAGTCCTATGGTAGAGGGACTGGGGGGGGGTATGGCCCCCCGCTGGAAGCCTGCTCCCCTGAGTTCCTGAGCTGTGAGAGCAAGCATCAGTGAAAGGGTAACAGGCTGTGTGGAAGTAAGACGTTTGTCAGTCAAGAGCAGCTGGGTCTGTTCTGCTGAGAAGGGAAGCAGGGAAAGGGGCTGGCTGAGCACTGAGCCGGAGCCAGGGGGGCACGAAGCAAGATTTCCCAGAGTGCTGGTCTTGCTTTCTTCTCTGCCTCTTTCCTCTCCAGATACCCAGAAATTTCTGAAACAATCCCTTTTCTTTTCTTTGGGTTTGGTTCGCTATGTGAAAATAAATGTACAAAAGTTACCAGTGTTTGGTACGTGCCAGGCATGATGCACAACATTTTCAGGTACACCGTTTTACCTGTCCTTGGAAATACGTCATAGAGGTGGGTATTTGCTGTTGAAGAGTCGGGCTCAGAAGAGGTCAGGCAGTTGACAGGGTTGCAGAGCAGGCCCCCTGGTCAAACCCAGATTCTTCTGTCTGACACCCTAGACCTTGGTCTGGCAGCCCCCTTCACCTCACCTCCCGCACAGCCGTGATCCTCAGGGCCTCTTTGCTGTTGTTATCTGTTCTTGAAACTCATCTCAAATCAGAAACTATGTGACCCTTTGCTGTTAGAAACAAGACAGTGCCTTGAAATGTGGGCAAAATTTTGCAAGGTAAGTAGTTTTCTAGTAAGCATCTGCTCTCTGTTAGATTCTGTGCCAAGAACTGGAGATACAAAAATGAGCAGAATAAATGCTTGCCCTACAGTGTGGGTGGGTGGGGTTGCAGAGAGGTGGGAGAAGGACTGACTTATGAGAAAGTAATTGCAGAGACAATGTGGCGAGAGTTTATAGAGAGGAGTGAAGAAGTTATGAGGACACAGAGGAATAATAAAGCTACAGACCCAACACCAGGTAGTTTACCTGCATAGCTGTGATGAATCTGCACAGCAACCCTAGGGGGCAGACACCTTTAGTATCTCCATTTTACAAGGAGGGAACTGAGGAGCAGGAAAAGCTACCCAAGTGCACACTGTGGGCAGCTGTCAGAGCAGTGCGCACCTGGACTCTCATGTTAGGCCCTTGCAGGGAAGCCGTGTCTTGTGTTGTTTAATTCTTTCTGGTGGTACTCTTTGGGCTGGCTCGGGTTTCTTGTCACAAGACAGTTCTGAAGTTTGAAAGATGGGTGTGGTTTCAGCTGACCGCATGTGCTTTCGGGTCAGGGTTTCCAGGCTGAGGGGAGAAACAGCATTTCTTCTTTCAGAATGACTAAGGACTTCGGTGGCAGCTTCCAGGTGTCAAGACTTTTCCTCTTTGGGCCAGGGTCCAATACAGAAAATGTTCCTTCTTGTTGGCTCTGAAGCTACTGACTGGCATTTCCCCTCTCCTGTGAAGTGGAGGGACCTAAAATAAGATGGATGGGCTCTGAAGCCAGACCCACCTGTGAGGTGCAGGGCTTGGGCTGCGCCTGTCTTCAGAAAGTGATGGAGGCCTAGGAGGAGCCCTAGCAGGCAGCCCAAACCACGAGTGGCTTCTCCCTCTGTTTTCCCATCCCTGCCCCAGGGCCACACTCTGGGAAAGGCTGGCCCTCCCCCAGCATGTGGGAAGTTCTCATGAGAAAAGGGATCCTGGCTGGACAATGGGCTTCCTGTCTGACTGCTGGGAAGTTTTGTCCTAGAGAAGAGGAAGGTTGCAGATGGCATGAGAAATCGTCTCTTCCCTCTCACTGCAGCCGGTTTTAGACTTTGACGATCTGAGCGGGGGGCCAGGACGGCAGAAGGCCAGGGAGGGCCATGGACTGAAGAGCCCTTGAGTACCTCTGGGGAAATTGACTGCCGCCTGTTCTGCTCCCGCCTGCCCTGATGGATATAGTAGGTTCTGCACAGGCAGGGTGTTCTCCTCAAGCCTCTCATCCTGTGCTCAGTTCCCAAATCACAGTGGCTGTAGGACTTTTATGAAGGAAACTCAAATAGATGGTAAGGCCCAGACACCCACCTGACTTGACACAGACTTGCAAATGTCAGAAGAGATTGCTGAGGTCATCTCCTTCAGTGCCTTCACATACTGAAGCCGAGGCCCAGAGGGGCTCGTGTCCACAGGCCGTACCCAGATTGTCTTTGTCATGGGGCTCCCCTTACTCTAGCTCCGTTTCCAGGATGTGGGAATGGGAGGAGAAGCTGGGCTAGGAAATTCTTTGTTACAACCCTCTGCCGCTGTGACCATGAACAAGTACTGCCCCCTGCTGAGCAACTGTGAGCAAGATCTTCACCTCTCAGTTTGCTCATCTGTCTAGTGTAGTATGTTTTTTACAGGGTTTTAGTGAAACTTTAATGATGTTATCCATGTAAAGTGCTTAGACTAGTGCTTGGTGTGTAGTAGGTGGCCAATAAATATGTTATTACTGAAATGTAAAGGGGTCCTCAGAAAAAACCTTTTGACTGTAATCACATGTGATCATGTCCCCCCTCCACTCCCCAGCCTGTTTGCACGTGTCTGGAATGCCCAGTTCCAATTTTCTGGGGAGGGTTTCTTGAGGAGAATCACCTTGAACTAGCCTGTTCACATTATAGCCTGACTTCCCCTTTCACACATAGTAGCTGGGTGTTCCAGAAGCTCCAGAGGGGGGCCACAGCGTGGAACCTGGCGTCTGCGCTGCCCAGCCAGCCCGGTTAGCCAGGCGGCCAGACCTGCAGCTTCGGAGCCCGAGTGCCTGTTGAGTCCAGCCTCGTTATTTACAAATGCGTGGCGGGGCAGATTACTCAACTCAGCTAAGACTCACTGTTCTTATTTGTAAAATGAAGAAAATACAGTACCTGCTTCATGTAAAGAAAGAGTGCCTGGCACATTAATACACTGTTTATAGTAATTATCTTCCTGGTCTTATGCCCTGCCCTCCGCAGCCACCCCCTCCCCACCCCAAAATGGGTTTGTTCCTCTGAACAGCTTTTTTTCTCAGTTTTCACCTTGCTCTTTTTTCTGGCTCTCTGTGCTTCCTAACAAACTGTTTAGGGCTAGAAGTAGAAATTGGACCTTCATATATCAATAAAAGGTTTTGAGAGCAAGCACATAAGTGGTGCTTTCTAAAACAACCTGAAAGGGGACCCCCAGTGCTCAGTGCTATCATCTTTCCAAATCTGCTGTTTAACTTGATACTCCATGCCCTGTGGTGTGATTCTGAACCCTTTCCACTGTTGTCAGATCCCCAGACTCATCCCGGGACTCTCAGACCTGAGACTTGTCCTGCCCTGAGCTCCTGTGCTGTCCAGTACAGTGGCCACTAGCCCCTTGTGGTTACTGAGAACTTGAAATGTGGTTAATCTGACTTAAGGTGTGCTGTAAGTGTAAAGATCTGCTTTAAAAAGAAGGATATAAATTATCTCATTAATAAGTTTTTTTGTTAATTGCATGTTGAGATGTAACCAGTGATCTTTCATATGTATTGGGTTAAATGAAATACATTATTAAAATAAATTTTACCTACTTTCTTTTGCTTTTTTAATGTGGTAACTAGAAAATTGAAAATGACCTGCATGGTCACATCATATTTCTGTTGGACAGTGCTGTCCTAGATGTGCGACATCCATCCGTTGCTGCCTGTTTTGCGCTGTTTCCTGTCTTTGCCCAGAGCTCTTACCTTCCTCTGGGTGCGGGCAGTGCTCAAATGAATAAGAAGTCTCTGCACAGAAGGATGACCAGGCTAATTGAAAAGCTCATCTTTGAACGTTTCCTTCTTTGACTTACATTGGAGTTTGCTGTGTGCACGTCTGTGTCCTCCCTAGATTGTAAGCTTTTTGAGGGCATAGTCCTGTCACATTCATTTTCATGGCCTTCCTAGGGCATCTTGTACGGACAGGTCTGCTGTAATCATTCGGTGGAATTACAGCCACGTAGGGACATTTTTGACACGGCCTCAGCTGTACCCCTGGTGTGTACAGCTGCCACGCTGGCTGTGCCCAGTTGAGCTCTGCCGCACTGATTTTGTCTAAAGCTACATTATTTCAAACCTATGAGTGAACACTGACAGTTTCTTATGCCCTCAGTCACTTCGTACCAGTGTTCCTGACAACTGTCATCAGCCACAAACCTCTTTTGCTGAGATCTTTTAAAAATGTGCTAGATATTGAAACATCTGCTTCCCCTCCTCAAGCTGATCTTCACACACCCAACTCCCCACACTTATTTTGAAGGGACTCAGTATTCAGTTTGTTAAACTGAACACTGTAACCCCCTGGTCTTTCCCAGAGCTTGTTTTGATAGGCTTTTTATGGAATCTTATGAAGGTTTGTTCTGTTTTAATTTGCATCCTCCTCCTAAAAAGCTGGTCTCCCAAACAACAAATGCAAAAACACATTTGAAGATCAGTTGAGGGTTGGGTTGGAGGCTGCGGTGACGACGCTGAGGTGGAAGTGTAAGCCGGGTCATTTAGCTTCTCTTCCGTCTGCACCCTCATCAGTTGGCAGGGTGGTCTGTCACTGAATGACTACTGTGCACTGGGCCCAGCAGGCTGCTGGGCCCCCTGAAGAATTATGTCACTGCTTCCTGTGCTCACTGGAGGCCTAAGTGGTTGTAAGAGATAATGGAAAACAGAGAAGGAAGCTAAGGAGAATTGATTTTTTTTTTTCTGTCAAATTTGTGTCTTCTGGCTTTCTCCCTCTCTCTTAAAAATTATGCAGCTTTGCCAAATCCGATGAGTTCATTGTCTTCTTGGGGTTAAGAACAGAGCTTGAAACTCCCTCTGCGGACCTGGGGTTGTCAGAGAGTGAGCCTGACGCTCAGATGAAGTCAGCCTCTTGCCCAAAACAGTAGTTTCAGGAAGCCACTGCATAATTTATTTGCTATTCCTGATCTCCCCTTTCCTGCTAACCTCAGGCATCACCGAGAGGGTCCTCTCCTACACCTGCCCTTTGCCTGGACTCTCCCACTGTGCTCTTTGACTGAGCAAGAGGGCCATTTTTTTTTTTCTTGTGTTCTTGGTGTCTTGAATGGCTTTTTTTTTTTTCTTCTTAGTCCTCCTTATTTCTTTCTTTGGACCAGGGGCAGCCTCTTTGTGATGGTGAAGCTCATATACTCTAATTTGTTTCCTTTGTATGTCCTTCACAGGTCAACATAGAAGAATTTTTGTACAGTTTATTTTGTCATATTAGGGTAGCAATACTGTCAACTTACTATAAAGGCTCTCCCTCTCTGGTCCACCTTATATCTCATTCAGCTCCTCTTAACGTTTCTGCCCTTCCCAATACCCTGCAGAGGCTCCTCTTTAAGCCGGGCTTAACCTTTTCTTTCCTAAGACAGTGCATTTGCTTCAGACTACCACCTCCTCCCCGAAGGAATCAAAGCCCCATTTGAAATGCTGCGTCCGCCATGAGCCTTTCCCCGTCTCTCCCACACAAGATGTGATCTCTCCTGCTTTGAGCTCCCTCTCTTGTGGCACCAGTCACATTCTTCGGCATGTCTGAGGATAAATCTGTGTAGAATATCTTTGCAAGAATGCGGACACTGGTCCAGGGTCTTTGGAGAGAGGAACCGAGTGACTAGGGACCAGGAGAAGGGCTTACTTTTGACTCTACACTCAGCTTAGTTTTAAAATTTTATTCCATGTATATATTCTTCCTGTGGCTTTTTCCCTGGAAGAGTATTATCCGTGTAACAAAGATCCAATCTATAAATATTGGAGAGTATTTTTATAACCTCAGAGTAGGGCAAGCGTCCTTAAACAAGACACGGAATCAGACGCCATAAAGAAAAGCATTTTCAAAATATATGTATGTACCTATTTGTCATCTCCCTACTTGGCTACCAGTACTTGTGTTTTTATCCTTTTTCAGAGCATGGGACAGTGACCCCTACACAGTAGTCAATAAATATTAATTGAATTGAAATGAAATTGAATTGCCAGTCACTTCTTCGTAGACCTCACCTTTCTCACTTATGTGCTAGGTGACCTTCAGAGTCTCGCTCAAAGACTCTGTAAAGATGTGGATTTTAAGGGCAGAAATTCCCAGCAAAGCAGGACGGGCTTTAGAATCAGTAGTTCTTCCCCCGTGGCCATCTTACCCAGCACAGTGGACCCATGTTATGTGGGTCCTGCCCGCTTTCAGGAGCTGCCCTGGGGTGCTCAGCATTAATTATGATGAGGAAATGAACCAATTAGACACAGTTGGAGGAGAGCGGGAAGGATGTGTGGCGGGCTTGTTGCCTGAACAAAAGAGGGAGAGTAAAAGGGTGAAGTAGTTTGCTGAGGCATCTTTGGAAATTCAGTTGGCCAGCTCTTTGAACTACTTGGCCGAACTATCAGGAGGCACCAGAAGGAGTGTTTGCATCTGCCTCCCTCCTGTTCGAGATTTTGGGTGAGGTGGGTGGCTTGGGAACAGTCTGAAGAAGTTTTGTCCTGAGAGGGGACTGAGGAGACTTCTGTGGGCTCATCTACTGGTTTTAGAGAAGCTGCCCAGACATCTCCTCCTGATCCCTGTGGCACCTACCCCAACTTTGTTTTGTTAACAACTGTTTAAAAACAGAGTTTGTCCTCATCTTAGTGACAAGCAGCTCGAGGACAGGGAGCCATCTTCTCCTTTTAGGCTTGGTATCCACCCCCCAGCCTGGCCCACAGTCATCTTGCTTAATAGCAGTTTGTAGGTTGGAGGGAAGTGGTGTTTGTTGAGAGGCTGCATGGGCTCCTCTGGGCGAGAGAGCCCCTCATCTGGGACAGACAGAGGGACTCCAGCTCTGTTAGAGGAGGCGGAAGCAAAGAAACCCACAGTTCCTTTTCTTACACGGATATCTTTGTGGTTTTCAGAATGCGGGCAGGTGTTTGTCTGGACACAACTTTTATCTTCCTTGTGTTAGAGTAAAGGTTTTGGAAAGTTGAAGCTCGTGGATGCCTGGCCATCCTGCCAGTGGGTCTTCTCCCCCAGTTTGGTCTTCCAGACAGGGACCCCTGAGTGCCCACACTGTGCCCCTCCTATTTTGGCTAAGTATACCTCTTAATTCATTTCCCAGGGACTTCAGTTTTGCTGTGTCCACCCAGGGTCAGAAGGGCGGACTGTGGGATTGGGGGCCACCCTTCTCCTGCCTGAGGGCGGGCTGCTCACTCGGCCCTCCTCCCAGTCTCTCTGGCTTATCATTACTGTAGCTTATCCACCCTGGGGTTCCCACCTTGCTCCGGCACCGCTTGCCATCTCCCTAACTGTCCTGTTGGAATGATGCGCTTGATACACCATGGGGTAGAAGCAGTGTCTGCCGGTAAAAAGAGCACAGGTTTTAGAACCAGAAGACTTGACTCTGCACCCAGGTCTGCCGTGTTGTCTGCTTTACCCTTGGCTAAGAGTTGTTTTAACTTTTGTGGGCCTCAGTGTCCTCATCCTCAAAGGGGAGTCATGGTAACTATGTCATGGGGTTGTCAGAACAAACTAATAAGATAGGAGGTAAAGGTGTTTTTATTTTTCTTTAAATATTTATATTGAATTTATTGGGGTTACATTAGTTAATAAAATTATATAAGATTCAAGTGTACAACTCTATAATACATCATCTGTATATTGTATTGTGGAAAGTGCTTTTAAAACTGGACCTCACTAAAAATGTGGCACTTACTATGGGCAGGAGACAAGTGGACTATTTTAGTCAGGAAATGAGAGATGCTCCCAGGAAATCCATCAGAAACTGCCCCCTGCGGCCAAGAAGACACATTCCTATCACATGATGGAGCCCTTTCTGGTATTGGTACTGGAAATAAGACTGACATTTCCCCCATGCGGGTTATGAGTATTTTGTCATCTTTCACTGACTTTGTGCTTCAATAGGGGTTATTAAAACCACATTATGCGCTAGATCTCTGTAAGTTCAGGGCTTTGTCAGAGTCTACCATTCAGCTGTGGATGCAGCTCTCTTAAGGGACAGTGCGGGGAGGACGGGGAAATGCTGCGGGCAGCCAGATTGCTGCTGTTGCCTGTGCCCTCTCGGGGCAGCCTGCACTCCCAGGGCTGGGCCAGCAGCCTGCCCGGGGGACTGCTGTGTGCCCCCACGTGTTTCTTCCTGAGGCCTTCAGAGCTGTCCTGAGTCACTGAGGGGGCTCCCGCTGAAAAACCTCAATGCTATACCACCGCTCTCTCTTTGTCTTTGCAGTGTGTTCCCTGCCCCCGGAGCCAGAGAATGGTGGCTACGTTTGCCACCCCCGGCCCTGCAGAGACCCCCTCAACTCTGGCAGTGTCATCGAGTACCTCTGCGCTGAAGGCTACATGTTAAAAGGCGATTACAAATACCTGACGTGTAAGAATGGCGAATGGAAACCAGCCATGGAGATCAGCTGCCATCTTAACGAGGGTCAGTTGGCCGATGAGAAGGAGGTTCAGTTTTCTTTTAACTCAAGGGAAATGGTACCTGCTTCCTCCTGAACATCCCGTGGTGTGGGGCAGTGTAGGCCCTTCGATGCCCTGCAGTCCCCCTTCATTTGGGATTTCATGTCTTTGTGAAAGACATTTGAGGTTGCTGGTGCGTGTCCCACGTGGTTCAGCTGAACCACTGAGGGGCTTGGTAGCTTTACTGAGGCATCTGTTCTGCTATGTAAGGTTCCTTTGTTGCTCACGATCTCTTGTTTGCTTAGCCAAGCACTGGTGACCTTTGACCGTGTTCTGCTAACACATGAGCACAATGCTGACACCTTCTGTAGTGTCTCTTTTATATTATTTTTTTCTTGAATGGTAATGAACTGTTTTGTTATGGAGCTACAGTCCAGCTGGACAGAAGACCTCCCCCCCACCTCCTATCATGCATGACAGGAAAATCCAGCTGCCTGCAGGAAAGGACGTGTCATATAGCCATCATTGTGCTTTGCTCTCGGGCTCTGAGGCCATCACACCCAGAGAAGGGTGGGGACTGACCTGAGTGTTACAGCTGAAGCTACAGGATCTTAGAGTAGGGGGTTATTATAGCCCAGTTCTTATGAATTTTTCTGTTATGTGGGAAGAAGATGGGTAGGACTTAAAATGGTGGACTGGTGTGTGCATATAAATGGTTGATGTCTGCCAGCTGGCCTCTGGAGGACAGGATCAGGAATGGTTCCTGAAGTGAAGGTGTCAGATGGTCCTCAAAGGCCCACAATGAAGGAAATATTAGATCAGGAACAGGATAGGGAAATGGCCCCTTTCCTCGTGTGCATACACTGCTTTGTACTATTACTCTTAAAAGGGCCCTGGCCTTGGCGTCCCTGAGGTAGGGGGCCTTGGTAAGATCAGCCGGGGGGACTCCTGTTGTATGTGACTGGATATAAACCTCTTCTGGTGATGACTTGTTTCTGTAGAGAAAGACACCAAGACGTCACTCGGGTCCCCCACGCTGTCCATAGTGGCTTCTACTGCCAGCTCCGTGGCACTCATTCTCCTCCTAGTGGTGCTGTTCGTGCTGCTGCAGCCAAAGCTGAAGTCTTTCCATCACAGCAGGTGAGCCCCGGGTGGCAGGCATCTGTGTGGGGACCAGCCTTTGGCTGGCAGAGGGTTGCTGGTATTTCTGCCAGCCTCTGCTGGTGTTGGTGCCCAGGGAAAGGGAAGGGCTTTCTCATGTCCTGAATGTGCCTGATGCCGTGTTTGTTGCTTTGCATACATTATCTTGATCCTCACAGAGACATTGCAGATACGGAAACTGAGGCTCAGAGAGGTTAAATCATTTACTCAAGGTCATCCCTCTTCGAGAGTGTCCAACCCGCGGCCTGCAGGCCGCATGTAACTCAGGATGGCTGTGAATGTGGCCCAACACAAAATCGTAAATTTACTTAAAACATTAGGAGATTATTTTGTGATTACCTGTCGCAGTGTATTTAATGTGTCGCCCAAGACGACTCTTCTTCTGGTGTGGCCCAGAGACACCAAAAGGCTGGACACCCCTGCTCTAGATGATGACAGAGCTGAGTTTTGAACTCATATTTGTCCAACTCCAAAGTCATGTCCTTTTCCCTATGTCAGTGGTTCTCAAAGTGTGGTTCCAGTAGCATCATTATCACCTGGAAACTTTTAGGAATGCAAATTTTTAGGCCCCGCCCCAGACCAACTGAGTTAGAAACTCTGGGGTTGAGACCCCGTGATAGGGCGCCACAGTCTCTCCAGGTGGTTTTGATACAGGCCCATGTACAGGCCACTGCCATGTAGACCTGGTTTCCAGTCCCGGCTGGACATGGAGACTCATGCTGGGAGTTGAAAACAAATACCAACACCTGAGCCTCCATCCCCAACCATTCTGATTTATTTGGTTTGGAGTGAGAACTCGGTACTAGTGTTTTATAACACTCTTCAGTTGGTTCTAAGGTGCAACTGGGACTTGCAGCCAGTGCCCCATACCACGTGCTAGAAATGGGGGCCGTGGTTTTCTTGCCCGACTTATTTCCGGTTGAGTGCATTAGCCACAAATCCCCCCAGACTGGGTGGGCGTAGTTGGGGAGGGAGGTTGGCAAATGGGGGGGAGTGGCCCTAGAGGGGGCCCCCGGGGATGGACTTCTCTCCCAGACCATCATGGCCTCTGCAGGAGCACATTCCCTCTCTCAGGAACAGTTTCTACTCAGAGCCCTTCATGAGTCACTGTCGTCACTCCCAGGCTAAAGGAGTGAGGGAGAAGACTAAACCACGTTACATGAAGTGCTTCTTGTTGGGAATTTACAGACAGAGACCAGGTTCAGTTTAATCTTTGTGTACCATGTGTGATTTTTGGTCTTTTTATTTTGTTTTGAGGGGCATAGCAGCTATTTTTAAAGGTAATTAGTAGAGGTAAAGCAATTAGTAGAATAAAGAGGATTTAGAAGGGACCATTTACTTGAAAGAATCAGCTTTTTCCACATAAAGTCACTCTAATCTATTTGACCTTTTATTCACATTAGGGAGTTATCCCCCCTTGTAGTTAACTAGTAAGTCTGTTAAAAATAACTGACTGATTTTACCTGCCTTGAGTGGAAGGGAGATTTTGTTTTCATGAGACCTTATTTAAATTTTGTACTGTGTTTATGTTACTTTTTGAACAAAAATAATTTAATTTGAATAATGAAAGTTAAGCACATGGCAGAATATACACTTTGATGCCACCTTGCCGTCAAAGTTTGCCCTCCTTCCAGAAACCTGTGAGCACTTTTGTGAGTGCCACTTCTGTCGTCTTCACAGTGTGCACGCCACTTGAATTGGGTAGCACAGATTTAACTCCAAGGACGACCGAGGAGGTCGAGCAGTAATAACAGCCCAGCGGAATGCAGCCCGGCCATAGCCCGCACATCCCCCATGCGGAGGGCGCACCACCTGAGTGCTGTTCCGGGCCGGAGCCGACCTTCATCAGGCCCCAAAGAAACAGCCAAGTCCAGAGTGTGCGACATCTTAGGAGACAGCTGGTCTGCAGTCTATTCAAAATGCCAGTGTCATGAAAGAAAAGCTGTAGGGGACTGTTCTAGATTATGAGATAAAAGAGACAGGACAACTAAATGCCATGCGTGATCCTTAATTGGATCCTGGATGAAAATAAACAACAGCTGAAATGAATGTGTTTGTGGATAGTTGGGGAAATTTGTGTTATGGTATTTATACCAATGTTAAATTTCAGGGACGTAATGATATTTTAGTTATATAGGAGATAAGGTTTTTGGGGAGGTATGTCCTCAATGTCTTCAGCTTACTTTCACAATGGTTCAGGTAATAAAAAAAATCTGTGTATAACGAGTGATTCCCCAGCAAGGTGTCTATGTGAATAAATCTCAGAAACGTAATGTTGAGTAAAAGAAGCCAGACACACACACATGCACACATGCAAACTTACTGTGTATCCCATCCGTATAAAGGTCAGAAATGCAGAACTGAACGGTGGTGTGGGAGGATGCATGTGTAGGCAGTAAAACTATTAAAATAAAAGGTGAAGGAGTGATTCGCATGGAAGTTAGGGCACCAGTTACACCAGTTACTTTTATGTTGATGAGGAAATGGGAAGTGATTGGGCCAGGTACGGGGCATGTCTGGGGAGCCGGCCGTGTTCTCTTTCTTGGCCTAGGTGGGGGTTATGCAGTGTTACCCTTGGGATAAACCAGTGAGTTACACATTTTTCTATGTGTTCTTTTCTGTATTTATGTTATAATTCACATATAATAGTTTACAAAGTTAAAAATAATAAAAGGCAAACGAAGTGGCTGAGTCAGAAGAACAAAAATCTGAGTTCGAGTTCATTGTCCCATTTCAAGACCATAGTGCTTCTTTTTCCTCTCTTTTTAAATAAAAGCTTTATGGGGATATAATTTACATATCATTCAGGGTACTCATTTACGTATATATAGGCAGTGGTTTTAGTATATTCACGGGTATGTGCAGTCATCATTTTCTCACTTCCTGTTCTAGCCGTGCTGAATGAATGGCGTCATATCCAGATCTCTAGGTTCCTAGTTTTGCACAGGACCAGAGAGCTAGGTGCCCAGAGGTTAAGAACACAGTTTCTGGAAGCAGATGGAACTGGATTCAAATCCCTGCTCCCTCCCTTACCAGCCGTGTGATTGTGAACAGTTATTTAACTTCTCTGAGCCTCATTTGCATTTTTGGTGAATTTCTATCCGAAAGGGCTCAGGTGAGGATTCAATGTGATAAAGTATGTAAAGCACTTAGTGCTGTGTCTGGCACATAGTAAGTGCTCAGAAATGGTTGGTGCTGTTAGTGTTATGGTATTTATTTGTCTCTGTGTATATTTTAATTCTCCTTTGTCTTTTCCTCCTCTTGATGCAGGCGTGACCAGGGGGTATCTGGGGACCAGGTCTCCATCATGGTGGATGGAGTCCAAGTTGCACTGCCATCATATGAGGAGGCTGTGTATGGCAGTTCCGGTCACTGTGTGCCGCCCGCTGACCCCAGAGTGCAGATTGTGCTGTCGGAAGGATCTGGGCCCAGTGGGAGGAATGGGCCAAGGGAGCAGCAGGTGCAGGACCAGGGGGCCTGCTCCTCTGCAGGTGCAGAGGAGGAGGCCCCGGGCCAGTCTGGACTGTGTGAAGCCTGGGGCTCTCGGGGCTCAGAGACTGTGATGGTGCATCAGGCAACCACCTCTTCCTGGGTGGCCGGCTCAGGGAACAGCCAGCTGGCACACAAAGAAGCCCCAGATTCAGAGAACAGTGACATACAAAGCCTTCTATCCCTCACATCGGAGGACTACACAGATGGTAGGTGGTCTGCACTGATCATGAATTTCTAGCTGCTCCAGGTCCTTGCTGGGAATGAGGAAGGATGTGAGCCTCTCTAATAATTGGTGTAATGGGCGGCAAAGAGAGAGAATACCTGGGGTATATCAGCCTGCAGTAGGATTTCACCCTCAGCTCCAGGGAGCTTTTTGAGCTTTGTGTAGGGAGACTTTCACTGCAGTCTTTGAATTTTGATACTTTGGCATCTCCAAAAATTATTCATGGCCACGGGGCTGTGCTAAATCAAAGGGTAGACAGCTGGGTGGAGGTGAGGGTCTGTCCTCTTGTTACAGTATCCCTGAAAGGACAGGAATGACAAGGAAGGATTTGGGGATCATATTAAAGAGAAAATTGGTCCCTCTTCCTTTTCCATAGCATTCAGCTGCTTCACCTCAAATAGGAGTCTGCCAGGGCCTATGCTAGTTGGTTTCTTACACTATCTCGGTTAAACCTCACAGTGACCCTAAGTAGAAATTATTACTGCCCTCATCTTACAGATGAGGAGACTGAGGCTCCAAGAGGGTTAGTCACTTGTCCATTGGTAACTGACTGAGCTGGGGTATGAAACCAGGTGGACCTGGTTACGAAGCCTGCATTTATTAACCCCTTGGTGCCATGCTGCTCCCCAGGTGACTCCAGGTCCTTTGTGGCAAATGAGCCCTTGGATGAAATTGACACCTTCTGACACCTGCCTTTGCCTGGGGCTTGAGGAGTTGACTGTTGGGGGTGACTCTCACTTAAAAAAATACCTTTACATGAAATCCCAGTGTGGTTCAGAATGCAGACAAAAACCTAGATGTTTTATTTCCCTTTTGACAGCGAGGACTTTTGCACTTACAAACCTCCCTCTTCCCTACCCCCCAGAGAAAACTTTATGCCTCTGGGAAATCCTGGGCACAGTAAGTGTCTAAGGTTTAACCTACCTGAAAACAAAGAAATTGGAAATTCTTGAATGCAGCTCATGTTTATGGAGTTTCCCAATGATCTGCAACACACCTTCCTTTTTTTTTTTTTTTTTTGTGGGATATAGAACTAGGAAAGACCACTAAATAGTTGACCCAGGTTTAAAGGTGGAAGCCATTGATTCCGCGGGCAGCCAACCACACATGCTGTCTGTCGAGGAGCACACATATTGTGCACTCGCACGTGCTGACAGATGTCCAGGTGTAAATCTCAGCTCTTACCCTTCCTAAGGAGCAAGGATGACACCTGCTCTTTCCTTTTCCTCCTGCTCCCTTCCTTTGTGCCATGTGCCGAACAGTCATTTTTGAGAGCCCATCCTGTGCCTGGTGCCAGATTAGTTTTCAGGGGTAATACAGGGAAATATAAAACATCCTCTCTGCCTGCCTGGACTGTCAGTTGGGAAGATGGGGCTTATATTTGAGAAATAATGGAACCTAGAATCATAGGGTCTGTGTCCGAATGAGGGGTTCAGAAAACAAAACTCTTAGGTATGGAGTTCGTTGCAGGCTACGCCTTCGCTGTCTGGGACTGACAGCACCGTAGGCGGTCAGGCCCTTGAGGCGTCGGTCTGACCTGGTTGACTGGGACCCAGAGAGGGGAGATGATTTACTCACTATCACACAGCTGGAGAATGACATCGAGGAGGAGGCGGGGCTTAAGCGGGGCTCAGGACTCCCATAGGGTGAGACTAAGGACAGAGAGAGAAGCAGCCAGACCGGCAGTTAAGGCAGAGGAGGGTCAAGTTGGTGGGACCAGAAGGGGTTTGAGGATCAGACTGAACATTAAGGTTTTATTGCAGAGGCAGAGGGAGAGATGAGCAAAAAAGGCCTAGAAAAGAGGCCCGGGGTGTAGACTCCCTAAAAGTGTACCAGTTGTGCATTTTATTTCTTTAAACGAGGGGCTACATGGGGACCCCTGCAGTGGGAATCAGGTGCGGTAACCACTGCGCTTCCCTTCCCTCTCTTCCTGCAGATATCCCACTGTTGAAAGAAGCATGAGGTTTGCCACCGGCCTCTCTCCCCTCTGCAATGGTTCTCTCTGCCCTCATTCCCTCCCTGTGGGTTTGAGCACCCTGTACTCCAGCCACCCTACCTGGATATCTGAGCTGCCACCTGTGGATCTGTGGATCTCTGAGGGCCTACAGGCCCACTTCGCTGGAAACTCAAGGAAGATTCTCGCCATCTGCCTGCTGGACAGCTGGAGCAGCTGGATTTTTGCCTGGCGCAGCCTTCCCGTCGGTGTCGGGGACATATTTGAATGTGCGGGATCGAACCTTCCCTTTCCCTGAACCCTCCGGGTCCCCGCCAGCCAGCCGTCTGGTGGCAGCCTCCACCAGCCCACATGGGCCAGAGAGCCGCTGTGTTTACTCGTGCCTTCCTCCCACCCTGTCCAGCTTCCCTGTCACGCAGGCCTATTGCTGTCCTGCAGGCCTTCGTGGCTGCACTGCCGCCCCTGCCACACTAAGGGCTGGGCCTGGGCCTGGCTTGTTTCCTTCGAGGGCTGGTAGCCTGCCCTCACCGGGAGCAGACCCAGGAGTGAGAGTTGGGGAGACAAGAGTGGCTCTGACTGGAGCGAGAGTGTGGGCCCTGGGCCTGCCCTTGGTTGACACTGGTGGCATGTTTCCTCGACTGGGGATGAGGGATGTGGGAGATCCTGCCAAAGCCGTCCCAGCACCCCGCTGTCTAGCTCAGAGGTACCACCTCCTGGCCCTGCTAAACTGGGTCTCCAGGAATCATCCAGAAGATCCCAAGGGAGGGCAGGAAGGTGGCTGATGATAACTGTCTTCCTAATATGCAAGTTCTTGCCTCCTCCTCAAGCATCGGCCCCCCTGACCTCCGTTCTGTTCTTTCCCTGGAGCATCAGGGGAGGCTGCATGCTGCCCCCTGTGCTTTATCCCGGGCAGCTCCTGCCTCAGTGCTGCCCACAGAGGCCTGAGGCGAATCATCCCTGGGACGGGAGATTGCTGAGGTGCCATGGACTGCCCACCTGGTCACTGGCAGTGAGGGCAGGGTGCCCCGTTCTGGGTTCGTGGTGACGGAGGGAAACCTGAGAGGCACAGAGTAAGTCCCCAGGCAGCTGCAGGCAGCGCCAGCCCGTCCTGAGGGTCCTCCTCACCACAGTCACGTGCCTTAGTAACTGTCCCCAGGAAGTGTCCTGCTGCTCGCTGCACTGCTGCTTTTCCTACTTCTGCCTCCCCTGTGGTCCCCTCCTCCTGTCCACCGCTGACAAATGACTCCCTGGTCTTGTCTGGCACCTGAGGGGAGAGGCTGAGAGTCCTCACACACCGTCACCTGGCTGGTTGCAGTGGGTGAAGGGTTGCTAAGCAGCCTGGCACACGGGCCCAGGTGTTGAAGGAGTGGGCTTGGGGCTCCAGATGCTCCTGTGAGCCATCTCTGCCTCAGCCACGCCTTCAGTGCCGACAAGGCTGGGGTGGCAGAGCTCGGGCAGGCTGCTGCCGTCTTCAGAAGGTGTGACTTTAAGTCATGCTTGTTTTTGAAACATTGGGGCAGGGCATGTGAGAGCCCACTCTGCCCTGCGCCTCTGCCCCTCCGCTGAGTCTCTCTGGTCGGGGTGGTGAAAGTAATAAAGAGCCCCATGTATTTTCTATACCTGACCGAGCGGGGTAGCCCCAGGAGTGGGAGGCCGGGGAGACCATGGGAAGGGCCTTCTCTCAGCCCCCGCCTCTGCCCTCACGCGCGCACTTTACTGCCTTCTTCCCTGGCCTCTTGCTGCCCCTTGTCTTCCTCTCTCTCAGGGTAAGGGCAGTGCCTGCTCTGCTTCTTGGCCACTCCCACATCTCCCGCCCCTGGCCCCAGGAGCCCAGAGTCCAGGTCAGTATGGTTAGATAGGGAACAGGTTGTCGAAGGTGCCAGAAATAGAAGGCAGAAGCCTTTGAGGGAGATGAACTGTACCAAGGGACTGTCCTTGGCCTCAGA
This sequence comes from Mormoops blainvillei, assembly GCA_004026545.1. NCBI lineage: Eukaryota > Metazoa > Chordata > Mammalia > Chiroptera > Mormoopidae > Mormoops > Mormoops blainvillei. The sequence continues at coordinate 61,187 of PVJD01004597.1, read as the reverse complement.
AGAGGCCATTTCCAGAGAGTGCCTGCCAGCAGCTGCTGGCTCCGGGCCCATCTGGAAGGTGGGTCCCCAGCGACCCAGCTGCCTCACGCGCGTGGGCTCTCTTTCCCCGCGGGGGCCGCCGTTGTCTCCCTCCAAAAAGGAAAGCAGAGGCCGCCGCTGCGGGAGCCCGTGTCTCACTGATGAGCCTGCGGCTGCTCTGTCCAGTCATCCAAAACCTGAATTCTAACCTAGAATTTTTTATTCTGATGACAGATTTTGCCCTTTTTTAATATTATTACGCTGGGCTTTTTTCTCCCTGAGATTGCACTTTCTGTTGTTTTGGGTTTATTCAGCCACATAGGCCCGGCTTGGGCCTTGGGAAATGAAAAGCCCTTCTGAGGCCTTCATCCAGCTGGCCGCTGTTAACACTGTCCCGGGGATGACAGACCCAGACTCGTGTACCTGGCAGGAAAGAAGGGTGAATGGGAGCCTCCAGTTCCCCCCCGCCCCCCACCGAACCGCTCCCTACCCCCACCCACTGACTTGGATGAGGCTCCCCTCGGGAGGCCGGGACCTGTGGGTGCAGGAACCAGGCCTCATTCCTGTTGGCATCCACAAAGGCTGTTCTCTTCCCCGAAGCAATTTCTTAGCATCAGCTGTGTGCTGCTGTTTCAGGGACTCCTGGGATTTGTCCCTTGCAATGGATTAGAGACTTTACAGCTGCCTTACAGTGGGCTGCGGCTAAAAGATGTGATGGTGGCAGGCTGTCAGAGAACCTGGAGCAGATGGGAAAACTGTCCCTAGCCTGGCTTTTCTGGGCTTACCTGGAGGGGAGTCCAGCAGAGGGCTTGTCCTGGAGAATGGTCAGCACCAAAGGACTTTTTTTTTAAAGGTATTATTTTGCACATGTGAGCTGACTCAATGCAGGTTTTATATCCTGGCAACTTGAAGTTACATTCCAGTGACTTACAAGGGCCAGAACATGGTGAAAATCATGTAAAATTTCCATCCCTCTTTCAATGCCTTAGTTTAGTAAGTAGGCTCTATCTTTTGCCATTTCTGAATTTTGTGTGCCGTGTTCCCATTTCACTCGGTGTGAGCTGTGGAATGGACTGAGTCCTGGCCACTCTGAGTTCTTTTGTTTTTCCTTAAAGGCATTTCAGCATGCGTTCTACTAACCCATTTGCGAACAAAACTGCAACTAATGTTATCTTCCCCATTCATCTTGCCCGCCCTCCCTAAAGTTCTGTGGAGAAGCTTAGTGGCGAGACAGACAGACGTATGCTCTTCCTGCCTCATCAGTGTGGCACAGGGACTCAGCACTCGGCCTTTCCCTCCCGGTCCCAGCCGCGCGCTCAGACTGCTTGCTTTGCACATACCAGTGTCACTTCCATTCCCAGGTTACATCCTTACATCAAGAGTGGAATATGCTGCAAACATTTCTACATCCTTCCCTTTTTTTCCCCTTAACGAGAATAAGGGACCCAGAAGGGAAGTGGTGTGCGGGCTTTCCAGCTGAACTCCAGATGTGCCTGCTGGGAGCTTCTCTCATGGGGCCTGCAGGGGGCTCCTGGCTGGCAGCATAGGGACAGTCATTGCCGGTGCTCAGTGAAGGGCTCAGAGAGGGTTTTGCTTGGCAGGCTCAGCTTTGCTGGGAAACTCCTCTTAATTTCCGGTTGAAAACTTAGAGTTTTGAATGAAAACCCCAAAGTTGAACCCTGCGCCAGGCAGCAGAACTCTTTGGAGAGGGTGCGGGGGCAAAGCCCTTGGGTTGCCAAGCAGGGAGGAGAGAGGGGTGCAGGTTGCGTGGCCGCCCACCACACCCTGCCCTGGCTTAATCACACCACTATGGACTCTTGCAGAATGGTACTCATATCATGGTTTAAAACAACACGTGCTTCATTGACTCTGTGCAGGATGTCACTCAATCAGTTTGGGTTTGCTTTATTTTATATCTATATATATATTTTTTGGTATCCTGTACATTGCAGTGGGTGTGAAGATAGTATTTTAATATTTGTACAAAGTTTAATTTAATTTTAATTGTTCTATGTATATAACTGCATTTCTAAATAATAATTAAAAAAAAGTTCTTCTGAGGCAGTTGTGAGAGATGTGATCCTTTCGTAGTTTTCATAGAGGCCAAGATTGAAAAGGTTGTGTGTGGGCAGGAGCCCAGGAAAGGGGGACGCACAGGCTCTTCGGGGAGCGGTTTCTGGCAACAGAACGAGGTGGGACAGGGAGGTGACCCATGCTGCAAGGCAGAGAGACCACAAAGGTAAGCGGAAATATATTTCTTTAAAAATGCTCTCAGTGTGCCAACCACTGTTCTTAAGCTGGGATTAGGCAGAGAACAGGACCGTGTATTTGGGGCCAGTGGATTGCTAATGTGCTGGGAAGGCAGACAGCTACAGCAGTGCAGTGATGGCTCTGATCAGGGAGGCATCGGGAGTGGGCAGTCAGAAAACCCGTTTCAGGCAGAGCAGCATTGAAGCGGAGAGGAGAGGGGCTGGTGCATCGAGGCTAAAGGGAGAACGACTGCAGTGGCGCGGGTGCAAAGGCCTCAAAAGGCACAGCCAGTCTGAGAAACCGAAAGGAGCCAGAGTGCTCCTGAGGGCGGGGCTGAGGGCAGGGGCTCGGAGGGGCGGGGGGAGGGAGGGAGGCAGAGGCTCGGTGTGGGGGCCCTCACCTGCCAGACGCGCAAGTCTCCCTCCTAAGAGCTACAGGAAGCGCCTTAGCAGTTCTAAGTAGCCGATTGACTTAACTAAGCTCTGCATTTGGTGGGAGGTGGGGGAGCTCGCTCCATCTCTTAGGAACAGAATTTGGGGGATAAAGCACACTGTGCCTGGAGACCACGTAAGAAATTACTGGTCTCGTGGGGGAGAAGACAGCTTGAGCAGCTGGTGAACGGCGGCAGCAGCACCCGAGACGGAGAAGTGGGAGGCCCGTTTGGGGGAGGAGGGTTGTCGGTGATCTAAAGATGAAGAGGCAGAGGATGCAGAGGCGAAGAGGTCACTGCCAGGGAGGGGAGATTGACAGTGTGGAGCAGTCACAACAGGTGGCAAAGGTGCGAGGTGGGAGATATACAAGGTACTTGGGGATTAAAAAAATCGGGCCATGCTGGAACTTGCTCTGGCTGTAGTCAGAATGTGTTTTTGTAGCGCACAGTGTTGGGTGGGAAAACGTTTCCATCTTGGCCTCAGTACTACCCGTCCGCAGGAGGGTCCACACAGCCAGCATTGCCATTATTAGTTGCAAGGAGGGTAAAGGAAGAGCATTTTACCAACTCTTAAATGGTGATAATAACCGGTATTTAAAAGACACTGAAATGGACCAGGCAGGGCATAAGCACTTAGTGTGGAATCCACACAGCAGCCCTACTGGGCAGGCGCCGTCACTGCCTGCAGCCCCAGGCCCCGTGTAAGAAAACCCAGGCAGGAAGGCGTGTGGGAACTTGCTCAAGGTGGGGCAGGATTTAATTCAATCCCAGGTAGTTCTGCTAAAATGACCCCCTCCCCTGCCCCTTTGCTACCCCGTCAGCCCCGGCCTGCCTCCCAGGGCCCTCACTGCCTCCTGTCTGCCTTTCAGAGTCTCTTCTAACCAATGAGCTTCAGGTAGAAAATGGGCAGAGACACATCCTGTCAGGTAAGGAATGCTGGCGAGGGGACACATGTCAGTGTGGGGTCAACACTGGGATTATTGCCTTTCTCTGGAAGGCAGGTGGTGCATGGGGAACAAAGATTACAAAACCCACAAAACCTGCACAGCTACTGGGGGAAGGGCTGTCTTTGAAGTGGCTGCCTCAGGTTGGGGCAGGCGGATGGGAGGAGAGAAGAGGAATTTCCTGCCCTGCTCCTGAGCCGCCACCTCCCAGCTGGGAAAGTTGAGACCCCCTTGACAGCAGCAAAAGTAGTAACAACCTCTCAGGGTCTTTCTCAGACTACCTAAAAGTACCTCCAAATACGCCAAAGTAATACATTCTTATCTCAGTAGAAAGAAAATTAAAACACCCATAATACCACCTCCTACTGGCAACAGCGTTCTTTTTTTCCCCTCTGACTGTTGTATTTTGCTCTTTAAAAGGACCATTTTTTAATAGTATTTTGGTTTTTTAAACTTCACAGTAGATTAGACTCCCATAAAACGTCGCTGTAATGGCTGCAGAGTGTTCTATCATACTAGTAATTTGGACTTTCAGGTTACCATTTAAAAAAAAATTCGTATGACCAAGGGGTTTGATAGCATTTTAAGTTATTTTTTTACGATCAATTACAGGAGATAAAATTGCTGGATCAAAAGAAACGCACTTTTTAGGGCTTTTTGATATACCTCAAATTGCCCACAATGAAAGTTATTCCAAATTATATTCTCATTGGCAAGGTTCATTTTCCCACAACCTCACCAGCATTGGTAATTATCGATTTAAAAAACATAACCATTTGGGGCACTGGATGGGTTGCTCAGTTGGTTGGAACATCGTCCCTTGCACCAAAAGTGTGTGGGTTTTATCCCTGGTAAAGGCACATACCTAGGTTGTGAGTTTGATCCTCGGTTGGAGTGTGTACAGGAGGCAACTGATCACTGTTTCTCTCTCCCTCGCTAAAATTAGTAAATATATCCTCTGGTGAGGATTTTAAAAAGTGCCAGTAGAAAGAAAAATATACTGTTTTCATTCACAGTTGTTTCATTTTTAAAATATATGTTTACTGATTCTTTATAACAAAGACATGTTGGAAACTGCTAGGGTGGTCTGTGATGCGGGCTGTGAAAGCACTCACAAAGGGAAGTGCAGAAAGCAGCGTTCTTATTTTTACTTTCCCAAGAGAGGGAAAGGGCAGAGAGATGCGCTGGCACCAGCACCGAGGGGCTAGGGCGTTGAGTTTTTATCAGGTAACGGGGTGGTCGTACAGCAGGATGTTTCAGTTCGGCTGCAACGTATTTCAGTGTTATCTTCGGATGCAGGGTCTGGTTGCTGTGGTCTGGTCTGTCCTGTTTCATTCCTGGAGCCTCTGTGCCTTCAGGGAGTTTCCAGTAATTTTCTAGTCCCGAGGATAAAGGCTCATAAAGCAATTAGAATCAGTCATGCTGGAGGGTCTAGCCAGCTCTGGGAAAGAGGACCTGAGAAAGGGGCTTTTCTCCTATTAAAAACTGTCCAAGTTTGATGTCCAAGATCTCCATGTTAGAGAGGAGAAGTCAAAACTGTGATTTCCCCTCTAAAACTGAAATCTAGAATGTATAAAATACCTAGATTATTTAATTTAGAGGGGTACTCACAGTTTTGACGTTTCCGTGTGTGTGTGTGTGTGTATATATATATATATATGGAATTTCATCTTAAATTCCCGAGGCAAGGAACTAATCTGAACCTGGGGCAGGACGTCGCCTTCCCAGGACAGGCCTGGGTGCCTTCTCCAAGCTCCTGGCCAGAGGAGCGTTCACTGCAGGCGCCCCAGGACGTGGGGCCCATCCCGTCTCACACCAACAGGGGAACAGCTGTTGGACATTTCATATTTCCCATGACTCCCAGTGTCCCTAGAAAAGGAAATTTCACAACATAGGAATGCCCTGAGCAGCCCGTCTGGAGCAGCGTGCACTGTGTCTGAGGCTGGGGTAGGAAATGACTCTCAACTTGGCAGGGCATCGCGGAAGGTTTGGCAAGTGTGGATTTCCCCCAGCAGAGCTTCACTGGGGAAGCAAGTAGGCTGGGTGGCCTCCCGCAAAGGCAGCCTGTTTGCAGGTTACTCCTGTTGTCTGCAGCTGAACATCTGGGGGGGTGTGGGGTGTGTGTGTGTGTGCGCGCGCGCGCGCGCGCATGTGTGTGTCTGTTGGAAGGCTCAACCCAAACACACCAAGCATGGGGGCTGCTGTGGCTTCTGGGTGATCTCGTGAGTCCCTTAAGCATCTGGGCTCTGAAGAGATGTAGGAATTTTTGGTCCTGTAGCCTTTCTTTGGGATGACCATTTCCACTCCGGCTGCAATTATTTCTTTATTCATTTGCTAACTCAATTAAAATAATTGTTTTAGGATTTACTGTACACAAAGCCTGGTACTAGGTCCGGGGCACTGCAGTGTGTAAGACTCAGTCTTTGCCCTTGAAGAGTTTGTAGACTACCGTGGGAGAAGGAGAGTTAACATCTATCTAAAACGTAAGGCAGAATTTATAAAGAAAAAGCTCTCATGAAGTACCAGCATGAATTGGGAAGTAGGTGAACAAGGAGCTGTGGGGTGGGAAGTGTGAAGATTTTTTTTAAGCTATAGAGGACTACAGGGACAAAAGTACCAACACATAAAACTATGAATCATATGAAATCACCAGTTTTGCAAGTTAATGAAAAAGGTCGCCTATGGGTAATTTCAACCTAATACATGATTGCTTTAAGTTTTGCCAAAATTAGAAATGCCTTTCTTTTCTGGGTTGCCTAAACCTTAAGTATTTTAATCACAAGAAAGAAATTTCAGGAGACCCATAAACAAGTGTCCAGAGACTTCCTGTCCCAGAGTCTATTTCCTATAAAAATAGAGCACCGAGTAAAACTGACTTTCTGGTCACAACCCACCAGCTCCTGTCCCCTGATGCAGGGAGTGTCTTCAGAAATCATGTGAATGGTTCAAGTCCCCAGTACAGGAGCAATTCAGCTGCTCTTTGGGACGGACGACAGAAGTGACGCCCATTGCTTGCCACCCAGTTTCTGCCAACAGAGCCAGGCAGCCATTCCAATGTTAACAGGTATTTTTACTCATTTTTATTATTTTCCTTAGGGCAGAAATTGAGGGACAGTAGTTAGATCCAATGACAACACTCTTTCCTTGTCAAGTTCCTTCTCTGTTTTTCATTAGAAACATTAACAAGTAATAAAGCTGTCTTATAATGACAGTAATACATATTAAAACATCAGAAATAACATTTTTCACTTATCACGTTGGCAAAAGAAAAAGCTTTAAAATGTCTAGTGGGAGCGTAAACTGGCCCATTCTCCATGGAGGGCAATTGGGCAACAGCCATCAAAGCACAATGAATGCAGCGCCTCTTCCCTTCTCTCGCTGAACCACTGCGTCCTAGAGCCATGAAGTGGGGACAGAGCTACAGGTTCAGGAGGGGAACCAAGCAAGCAGATGAACCCTGCAGTGTCAGATTGGGAGTATAGGTATGGTGTGAACTTGTGATTTTCGATCCACGTAAATGGATATAGAAACACACACACACACACACACACACACACACACACACACACACACACACACACACATTTCCTAGCTCTCCTCAGAGGGTGTGGGGGCAGTGGTACTTCAATAGCAGTGAGCACACGGAGAGTTCAGATCTTGGCTTTTAAATACTGTTTTCCACTGAAAGGAAGCAGGACTCTTTGGAGAAATGGCTGATTCTAGAACCGAGGCAGGAAGATTACAAGAGCAGCCAGGACCATTTTGTTGTGTCAGAAAACAAGAAAGTGCTCAAAGAATGATGGGTACTTGCCCAGAGGACACCCACTCGAGGGGGCTTCTGCTGACCAAATCAGGAACAATTTGAGCATGAAAACAGTGATGATACTGGGTTGTAATTCATTGAATAAAATAAGAGACCGTGAGCCCAGATAGACAAAATTTACAGTGGAGAAGTGTGGTAGACATTATTTTAATGAAGACGGGCAAACTAAAAATCATGGACCACTTGATAAAATGCAATGAGAGAACCCAGCATCACTTCCACGATATTCCCACCGAAATGCAAAGGAAGTCTAAACATGAAAAAATGACACAACCCAAACCGAGTACTATTTTACAAAAGAACTGGCCTATAATCTTCAAAATGTCAATGTCATGAAAGTCAAGGAAAGACTGAATTGTTTCAGACTAAAGGAGACTAAAGAGACTAAGGAGAAGTGCAAGGCAACATTCTGAATGTGATCCTTCTGTCACGAAATGTTATTCATTGCAACAATTGGCAAAGCTTGAATGGGGCGTGAGGATTAGATGGCAGAAACATATCCCTGCTAATGCCTTGGTTCGTTGGTTGTACTGTGGCTACATGGAGAATGTTCTTGTTTGTAGGAAAAACAGTGAAAGTATTTGAAGGGGACTGGGCAACAAACACCCAAAATGTCCAAAACACTTCCTGTAAGTTTGTGATTGTTTCTGAATGAAATCATTTACTTGAAAATATTACAATGCACCTTTTGACCTGGAAATTTTTTCAGGAATCTTCCCTACGGATGCCCTTGCTAATATGTGAAATACCCTGTGTGTACAAGCTATTCATTGCAATTGTCTAATAAAGCCAGAATTTGAAAATAACCAAAACAGTCGTGGAGGAGTGTGGGGCTGAGGGACGCGGACCCGGACCCGGGGAAGGTCCACCACACTGGGTCAGTGGGGAGCGCCCGAGTTTGGGGCGAGAGGAGAGTGGCTGGACTTCCCACAGGCACATGCAGGGGAACCTGAAGACCCGAAGCACAGTCAGCCTGGGAGGGCAGAGCCTGGGAGGCTGCAGCCTGCTTCCTCTGCTTTCTTGCCCCAGCAGCTCTCAGGCTGTGAAGGGCGATCAGGGATTATTTGCGGGGCAATTTGCAGGGAAGTGGATCCGATTTACTCACTCTGACAGAACAAAAGGAACTTCTCTGGGGAGAACTTAAAGAAGTTGATGTCCGATTCTTGTCTTGGATTTGCGAGCTCAGCCCATGGGTGACCCCACTCTCAGCTCCTTTCACCATACCCATCCCGGGAACCCACGGAGCCGGATGGCTCAGCCCACTGGCGCCATCTAGTGTCCGATGTGGCGGGACCCTCTGCAGGTCAGAGAAGGAGAGGTTTTAGGCCAGGCGGATGGGATGGACCCGAAAGCTGATACCCATCCAGCCTGCAGCGGGGTTTTGGGCAGCTTCTGCCTCCTGGGTTGGGGCATTGTGGAAACGTGACCCAGGAACTTATGGGCAATGAGCTTTGGACACTGTATTAGTCTCCTAGGGTTGCTGTGACACATTACCACTAACTAGGTGGCTTAAAGTGGCAGAAATGTGTTCTCTCACAGTTCTGGACGTTAGAAGTCCAGAACTTAGGTGTCAGTGGGGCCTTTCTCCCTCCGAAGGCTCTAGGGGAGGATCTTTCCTTGCTTCTTTCAGCTTCTGGTGGCTGCCAGCAATCCTTGTCTTTCGTTAGCTTATAGGCATCGTTCCAATCTCTGCCTCTGTCTTTACATGGCAGCCCCCCCTGTATGTCAGTGTCCAAACTTCCCTCTCCTCATGAGGACGCTGGCCACCAGATTAAGATCTGTCCAATCCAGGATGACCTCATCTTAACTTGATTACATCTGTAAAGACCTGATTCTAAATAAGGTCACACCTGCAGGGACTGGGGGTTAGGACTCGCCTTTTGCGGGGACACGATTCAACCCACAGTACATTCCTTTCATTTCCACAGACGCGCCCCGAGCACCTGCAAAGTGCCAGGCCTGTGCTGGGGACTGGGCCAGCTGAGTTGACTCCCTAGACGACTGGTCTGTCCTTGAGGCTCTCGCACGCGGCTCTCTAAGAGTTTCGTCGTTGCTGTGGCCTCGGCACCCAGCAGGGCTGGCCCAGAGACTCTATTTCACTGAAGTGGGGGAAGAAGGATGGAAGAAGGGCAGGAGAGAGGAAATAAGGGCAGGAATGATGAGGAGGGAGATGATACAGGGCTGGGGGTGGTGCAGAACACTTGGCTGGAGACTGCAGAGCTAGTGACATTTGAGCTGAGTCTTGCACAAGGGGAATTTGCCAGGCAGAAAAGGGGGAACTTCAGGGGGCTGATGAGCTAAAAGTGTGAACAATGACCTAGAACTGTGAAAGGGGCTGTGATTATGGGGGGAGCTCAGTGTGGTTTGAAAAGGGCTTAGGGGTGGGTGCGTGCTGCCAAGTGGCAGGGGCCTGCAGACTCTGACTCTGATAAATGGCTCCGGGGGCAGTTCTTGTGACTTTAAATATTGTGCTTCGGTGGAGGGGCAGCCTAGGAGGTTAGAGCATGCTGGAGGTGTCACAGTGACCAGGGGGACAGGCCATGCAGCAGAGGCCAAGACCAGAGGACCTCCTAGAAAAAAATGAAACTATATTATTCAAGGCGGCACCTCGAATAAAACATGCCGCCTTGCAACTTCCCCAAAATATTTAACACGGGCCTCGCTTTTCTGCAAGCCCGTGGTAGCATCTGCTCACCGAGGTGTGCAATCTCTCTTGTGGCAACAAGTACCAAGGAACCCAATCTGCGGGACTGTAGGTGTGTCCCTTGTTAACCAGTTTGGCTGTGGGCATCAGCGCGGTTAAGAAGCTGTCTTTTAATTCCTAGTTTGAACCAGTGTTTGATTTTATCAATACTTTTCTGCATCTATTAAGATTCAAACATACTTTTCTTTAATCTGTGAGTATAATGTACTGTACTATTGAATATCGATCGAATTCATTGCTATGAAACCATTCTTGTATCCTTGCTAAACTCTACTTGATCATTATAAGAACACATGGGCACATGTGCTTGTGTGTTTTAAAATCCACTGCTGCTTTTAATTTATGTGTTTCTGTTCATAAATGAACATGGTCTATAGTTTTTTTGGTCCCTGTTTGCTGTTAGAACTATGCGGACCCCATAAAGCAAAACACGTAGCCCCCCTCTTTAGTTGTCTGAAAGAGCCTGTAGAACGTAGAGTTTAACAGTTAGCTTTTTAACAGTTGGATAAAACTGAACCTACACAACCATATGTGCCTGGTGTCCTTTGGTGGGAGAGACTTCTGACTACTAGTGAAACTTCCTGAATGATTATTGATTTAGTTAGATTTTTCATTTTAGTGAGACACTTTCGGTGATTTCCTATAAAGTTATCTATTTTAATGTTTTAATTCATTTGCATAAAGTGCTTCAAAATACTCTGTTTTGATTTTTAAAATTTTATTATCTGTAACCTTGTCCTCTTTTTATTTCTTAATCTTCAAAATTCTTTTCTTGTGTGATTTCCTCTTTTTGCTTGATCACTTCCACTAGAAGTTTGTCTGTTTCATTAGTTTTATTTGTTTTGGTCAGGTTTATTAACATATAATATATAAATTAAATAATAAAATTCATCCTTTGTAGTTTTTAGTTTTGACACATACAATCATATAACTACCACCATGATCAGGATATAGAACTGTTTCATCACCCCTGGCCCCCCCAATTCCTTTGTAGCCAACCACTCCTCCAAACCAGCCCATGGCAACCATTGATCAGTTTTTTGTCTTTATATTGTAGTTTTGCTTTTTACAGAATTTCATAAATACAGGGTCCAGCAGAAGTAAGACCTGCTTGAGTATGGTTGGTAGGGTAATAATATGGGTGTAATAATTTATAGTTTTGACTTGAACATTTCACCTAAAATGTCATATGGTGTACTTGAGTGTGATATTTTTATGTTAGAGAACTATGTGCTTGTGATTTTGTAATAAAAAAGGGGCATTATTTGTGTCGGACCCTGCAGAATCATACATTATGTTGCTTTTGAGTCCGGTTTCTTTTACTCAACATGATGCATTTGATTTTCATCCATGTTATTCCATGTATCCATTTTTATTATTGCTAAATAGAATCCATTATGTGGATGTACCATTAAAAAAAAAAGATTTTATTTATTTTTAGAGAGAGGGGAAGGGAGGGAAAAAGGGAGAGAAACATCGATGTCAGAGAGAAACTTCGATCAGTTGACTCGCGAATGCACCCCAAATGCGGATGGAACCTGCAGCCCAGGCATGTGCCCTGACTGGAAATTGAACCTGCGGTCTCTCGCTTTGTGGGATGATGCCCAATCAGCTGAGACACACAGGTCTGGGAAGATGTATCATTTATTTATTCATTCACCAGTAGAAGGACATGTGGGTTATTTCCATTTTTGACTCCCGATGTGGAGCATCTTTTCAGGTGCTTATTTGTCATTCATTCGTCTTTCTTTGGTTTAAATGTCTGTTCGAATCTTTTGTGCGTTTGGCCTTAGCCAGTTGGGAATTGAACGATTGTATTCCTACGCTAGAGGCCACCGAAGTTTTTCTAAAATTTTTGAAGTTATTTCTATCCTCCTAAGTATTTCAAAGACCTTTGCTTATCCTGAGATTTTGTTTAAAACTCTACTTTTGTTATAAATTTCCAATTTTATTGCTTTGGTACCAAAGAATGTAGTCTGAATGGCAAGGATCCTTTAACGTTTGTAGAGGTTTTCCTTATGGTTTACTGCGTCCTAAATGTTGCCTATCTCAAAAAGAATGTGTATTCCATTTTTCCCCAGGTACAGAGTATTACAGGCAGCTAATACCTCAGCCTTATTAATGATACCGCTCTGATCCTCAACATCTCTGCTTAACCGTAGAGGAGTCTGGTAATATTTTAAATGACAGTTGTTGACTTCACTAGTTCTCCCCGAAGGTTTGTCAGTTGCTTCTTGTCCTGTGCCCAGGCACTCTCCCGCACTATTGTAAACGCGTACCACACTGACTTTGCAAACGCGTTTATTTAATTTTAATGCTAAGCTCTGTTCTTGTTTGTTCTATTGGGATAGTATGTTGCTTAGGCACATGGTCCTCTTTCAAATTAAAATAAAAACCCCGGTGAAGGTTAGAAATAGGTGTAGGTTCATAAAGTGGTTGACAGGCACTGAAAATGGATTTGGTAATGAGGCGCAACACCTGTTGCAGAACATTTGAAGAACTTTCTGATGTAGGACCTCACATCATTTCCACTGAGAGAGACTGCGCCTATACAACATGTCCAGGAGGTGGCGCACTAAGCATACAATTGGGAGCTCATTTTTACTGGAAGAAGATGTCTCAGTAAAAAACAATATAAGGAATGGGGGGGTTTTAAATGAAAGATGTGAGGTCCATACCCAATAGTTTGTGTGTTTGTGTGCCCAGGTACAGGAGCTTATAATAAGACATGTGAGATCTGGACTAGATCCTCTGAATCTTTTTTCTTACAGAGGTGATAAATCCAGAGCAGTGAAACAAATTGCTTGATCCATTCATTTTTTTTTCATTCATTCGTTAGTTCATTCATCTAATATTTACTGGTTGTCACCAAGGACTTGCCAAGGTCACATTGCTAGATAGCAGCAGAGCTTAATTGCAGATCCAGGTCCCCAAGAGGGAGCATGTGAAAACTTAGAATACTCCCAGGTTTTTTCTGTTTGCTTTTGGAAAGTGCTTTCGGCATTCATTTAAACGTCAGTATGTCTAATGTTTTAGAAATTCACAGCAGCTAAAACAAGGAAGACCCACTGTGGTGTATGTGCGGGGGGTGGGGGTTGTTGAGAGGGCAGCTGGAGGCCCTTGGACCTTGCTCTGTCTTCAAGGAAGCAGCTAACAGGTGGTGCCTGAAGAGATATAAACGATCAAATGTAATGTGCGATGTTTGATTGGTTCCTGGAGTGGCTAGGAAAGACAATTCTGGCAGAAATCTTTTGGACAATTGTGGACATTTGAATATGGCCTGGATATGGTGAAGCTGCTGTGGAGTGAACATTGAAAAAATGTTCATCTTTTTGTGTGTGACGATGGCACTGTGGTTACATCAAAGAATGTCTTTATTTGGTAGATACATGCTAAAGCGTTTAGGGGTGAGTGTCATGATTATACAACTTACTTTCAAATGGTTAAGCCAAGCGCGCACGCGCACACACACACACGCATGCACACATCAATCAGTTAATAAAACTAATGTGGCAGGTTAACAATTGTTGACTCTAAGTAGAAGGAACACGGATGTTCTTTGTACTGTTCTTTCAGATCCTCAGTGGGTATTTCCTTTCTAATAATTCAATCGTGCTAAGCTGAGCCTGGTTTGGCCACAGTTGTGTTCAGTGACCCCCAACCCTTGGGCAAGGTGGGCAGCCTGGGGTCAGGGAGGGCACATTCTCCTCCTTGCTCTCTCACTAGATTGCTGTGTGACTTTGATTCAGTCACTTCTCTCTTCTGGTCCTTCATTTCTTTATTTGTAAAATTTGAGGATTGGGTTAGTTCAGCAATTTTCAAGCCTTTGAAAAAAAATTTGTTTTAATTATTATATTATTTTTAGAGACAGGGGAAGGGGTGGAGAAAGATAGGGCAAGAAACATCGATGTGCAAGAGATGCTTCCATTCATGCCCTGACCAGGGCCTGAACCCACAACCCAAGCATGTGCCCTGACCAGAAATCGAACTGGTGACCTTTTGGTTTGGGGAGTGACACCCAACCAGCTGAGCCACACCGGCCTCGGTTGGTTGTTTTTTTAACCGCACTTCACTGTAGGACACATATTTTACACAGGACTCCTGATGTGCCCTGATAGCCGATTTATCCTCTCTTATCTCTGTGATATTCGTGTCTTCTATTTTCCTCTCTCCTCTTCCCTTTCATTAAAAATAAAGTGATTTCAAGACCCACAGCTTGGAACCCTCTGGGCTAGATGATCTCCTGACGTTCTGTGGGTCTGTACCCAAGGGTTCTGAGTCCAAATTCCCCATTGCCAGGCCAGTGGGGCATTGGGGGAGGGCGGTGACTTGGGCAGCCCCCACAGCAAACAGGTCCGAAGGCGGATCTCCAGCTGCTTTTAAACAAGAGCCCAAATACAAATTTTTAGGCTTTGTTAGCAGTGATAACTTTGGTCTCACACCAAATATTAGCAGTTTATTATTTGGTTTTTAAATACTGTGTGAGTGAAGGAAAGAAAGAAAGAGAAAAACGAAAAACCCAAAAAGCCTGTAGGGCAGAGGTTTTAGTTTCCTGTGTAAGTGATCAATCCTTTGTTTGTTTGTTTGTTTGACCTCTGCTGGCCTGTCCCGCTGAAATCAGTTCAGCAGGTCCCCAGAGCCAGCACAGGCTGCAGTTCGCACTGCGCCTCCGGGGTACCCTGCGGCCATACACTCACAAGGTAGAGGTGGGCAAAGGGTGCCTTAAGCAGGTGCAAGTGGAAAGCGCTCCCTGAGGAGGCTTTTCTACCTCATCTCCATCACCAAACATTCTCTGGGCGCCCACAAATGGCCTTGGTCCAGTGGGTGCAGAGGGCAGCTCCTCCCGGAGGGCCCAGGTATAGTGACCGGCCTTGGCACCGTCAGCCTGAGCAAGACGCAGGAAGAACAAGCACCTGAGCACCTGTGGGCCCCCCCCCCGCCCCAGGGGGCCCAGGTGGCTGCGCAGGACAGCTGGCTCCCTCGCTGCATCCTTCCCCACCTGCCCTGCTCACCTTACGGTAGCTTTGCTGGAGTGAGGGCCCCTGCCGTGAACCCCCTGATGGGTCTCCTGCTCCAAGCTGGCTCCTCGCCTCCACTGAGCTTGAGCATTAGTTAATCTCCCCACCCCTGGTGTGTGGTGGCAGGAAACTAAAGTTGGAATGTAAGAGCAAGTTAGAACTTATTTGTAAAAATCTGACAAGGCGAGTCCTGGACAGGGGGCTTCATTGGATGAAGTGTCGTTCCATACACCGAAAGGCTGTGGGTTTGATTCCTGCTCAGGGCACATGCCCGGGTTGCAGGCTTCATCCCCAGTCGGGGCGTGTACGGGAGGCAACCCATCGATGTTTCTCTCTCACATTGATGCTTCTCTCTCTCTCCCTCTCTTCCTTCCTGTGTCTCTAAAATTAATAAACATATCCCTGGATGAGGATTAAAAAAAATCTATTTGGCTAAGATATTGGGGTATATTTTGCTAAGTGGGAAAAAAAAGTTATAATACTGCCAACAGGGTGATCATGATTTTGATTTTGACGGAAGAACATATGCGTAGGAAGAGGGCCTGGAAAGATGACAACCTGCTAGTGATG
The DNA here is from genome assembly GCA_004026545.1 of Mormoops blainvillei. Lineage (NCBI taxonomy): Eukaryota > Metazoa > Chordata > Mammalia > Chiroptera > Mormoopidae > Mormoops > Mormoops blainvillei. The sequence goes on along the minus strand of PVJD01004597.1, from coordinate 45,430 downwards.
CCTGTGGGGCCTGCTTATGATGACATTTGGATTCTGCTTGCTTCTCTTTGTTTACTTTTCCCCTATGAGATGCAAATAGAAAAGTAAATAATTTGTTTAAAAGCAATCAAAACACTCGAAATAAATACATTTTTATATTATAAGCCCAGTATCACTGCATTTGAAACCATGAAGTGGCCTTGACTGGTTTGGCTCAGTGAAATGAGTGCTGGCCTATGAACCAAAGGGTCGCTGGTTCGATTCCCAGTCAGGGCACATGCCTCGGTTGTGGGCCAGGTCCCCAGTAGGGGGCATGTGGGAGGCAACCGCACATTGATGTTTCTCTCCCTCTCTTTCTCCCTCCTTTCCCCTCTCTAAAAATAAATAAAATCTTGTTTTTTAAATGTAGCCTCTGTGATCATAAAATACAATAATAAGGCAACTGATTTTCATATTGAACAAAATGGCAACTATTTGAAAAAAGTAACATTAGGCTATACTTAAAAAAAAAAAAAAAAGAAAAGAAAGCAAGAAGTGCCTCTGACTGCACAGAGGTTGGGCAGTGGAGCTGGAAAAACCAGCCTGATGAAAACAGGTTCTGAGGGAGGACCCGAAAACACATTGTTTCCTCAGGTGTGATAGAGAGTGTCTGAGCAGTGAAGGCACAGACGGGGATGTCAGGGATGTCGGGGATGTCATGCAATGGAAACAAGACATCCAGTAGCACCTGGGGAGCCTTTTGGCATTGTGTGTTTATAGGAGTATATGTATGTATGGGCGTGTGTGTGGTGCGTGTGGGTGTGTGCACGGAAGTGCCACGTTGGGCTAGCAGCCCTGATCTAGAGCGGCAGCGTTGAATAGGTCTTTTGACCTGGCCAGGTGGCTCTGTTGGTTGGAGCATTGTCCCTGTACACCAAGAGGTTGCACATTCCATCCCCAGGCAGAGTACGCACCTAGGTTGCGGATTCAATCCTTGGTCAGGGCACTTATGGCGGGGGGGCTACTGATTGATATTTCTCTCTCCCCACTCCCTGCCTTTCTCTTTCTATAAAATCAATAAAACATATCCTTGGGTGAGGATTAAAAAAAAAAAAAAGAAACAGGTGGCTGACTTGTGATAAAATTAGGCTGTCCTCCGCAAGGAACCTTTACGTAATTTGTACATGAAAAACAAAACCAAGTCCAGAAGTGAAGCCCTGGCTGAGCAGAGCCAGTACCCGTATGTAAGGAAAGCTGTGGTCACGGATGAATAGAGACCCTCTGGAGACACGGGGGCTCCCGGGCCAGGAGCTCGCGATGCTTCCGTGAGGAGCAGTCTAATGAGGGCTAAGTGTTAAATTAAAAACGGTCCAACTTTTAACTGACAGCAGCCTATGAAGCAGAAGGAAAGGAATGGTGTTACAGGACACCTCCATGAATAAGGCCAACACTGACGTGAATGCTCACTAATAAGAGCAGCTGCCACTTATCGGGACCTTATTATGCACCAGGCACTTTGCATATATTATCTCACTTAACACTCGTTATGCCCGGGAACCGTAAAACCTGCCGGGGTTATTGAACATCGGCGACAGGGCTGAGAAACCCTGTTTTCTACAATCATAGACTGTGAGGAACTCTGCGACTTGCCATCTTTTCCATGAGAGTGGACCATCCCATTTTTGCCTGAAGGTTCTGAAGGCTCTGAGCCATGCAGGTCACGAGAACTGAGCAACCTGAATCGCCGGCGAAGGTGCAGAAGATGGGATGAGGGGTTCGGGGGTGCAACATTCCCCAAGTAGCTTAATTTTATAGTAAGAAAGCAAGGTTCTGAGTTCGCCTCCCAGCCCTGGTGGTAGTCATGCCTGAACGTTCTAACAGAACCTCAGACAATATGTCTGCGAGGCTTGGCCAAGGCCGTACACCTCACTCCTTTCAAGTCCTTATTACTATCTGATCCGTGACAGCCTGGCCCTCCTACCTCGTGAGCAAAGGTTCCTGAGAAATGCAGGCTGTCCTTACTTCATGACGACACTGGCAAAGACAGGGATCTGGAATGGCAGCTGGGTCCATGAAAATAGAACTAATTGCCCAAATACCCCTCAGACAGTCTTGGTGTGTCCTCCAGGGTGCACAGACCCCAGGTGCTCACCCGCAGATGGGCCAGGTGGAGCGGCTGCGGCAGCTTCGGCCTTGATGTGAAGATGGTCTTGGCCTGACTGGCGAGGAGGCGGGAACTGCTTCCGCTCCTTAGGGTGCCTTCCAGGACCCACCTCAGCCTCGGCTGCCTGCGGGGGGCTGCGCCGGCTGCCCTCTCGTGGGAGAAGGCCTCCCTGGCCTCGTCCTCCCTCTCAAGTGACAAGTTCTTTTCTTAAACCTCTCTGGGCATGTCCTGAAGTTTTTCTTCCGTACCTACCCAGTATTTTTTTTCCTTGTCATGGTAGTAAAACTTTGAGCTCTTTTGAGATAAAATGGCTAGAGTTCAAATGCTTACTTCTTGTGTGCCCTTTGGAAATGACTTTCTAAGTCTCAGGCTCCTCTCTATGCCAACTTGTTTTGTTTTGAGGTTTAAGGGACGCCACGCACATGAAGCTCCGAGCACAAGGTCGAGAATAGTCAGCACTCAATAAATGCGAGCTATTATTATTTTTGGCAGTTACCCCGCATTCTGTTTATCGTTTAAACCTTCCTGGGACAGGTTGTGCACATGACAAACACTTTGAGACTCAGTGGACAAATCCCTGCACAGGACCTTGAGCCCTGTTGTGACCATCATGTTCCTTGGCTCCTTGTTAGCCCCACTTTCAGGGGGGAGGTCGAGTCAGAGCGACAGCGTGCTGAGTTGGGGCTGTGGCGCGCCAGGGGCAGAGCTCAGAAACTAAGCAGGATGCCCACAGGGTCTGAGTCCCTCAGCCTGAACTCAGTTTCACTTTCAGCACCCACTTTCCAAGGCACGCGGCTCTACTCTTTCCACCCCTCCATTCCGTACAGGAATTGACTTTGGCCGTGGAAGGAGCATATGAGCTTCGAGTTCAGGCTGACTTGGGTTTGAATTCCTCATTGTCACTAATAGTTTTTGAACTTGGGAACTAGACCTTTGGAACTAGACCTTTGGAACATATTTTCTCGTCCATAAAAGAGGGTTAGCAATAACCATCTTAGGGTTATCAAGGAGGTCACCTGTGATAAGCCTATGAACCCCCTTGCACAGTAGGCAATCGTTAGGGTATCTTCCATTAAGTTAGGCGTAAGGAGGAAAACAGGCATGACTCAGGCAGATAAGGTGGCTTCACAAGTCTTGCCAAAGCAGAGCCTCATGTGAGAAGACAGAGAAGCCGCTTTGGCCCACTCACTCTGGTACGTGAGTGGTTGTAAATTGGATCTGGGGCACACTGGGCCGTTTTGAAGCTGAGCTGCCATTTACTCAACATTTGGGGTGTTAGCGTAGTTTCCAATGACTCTCTTCAACTTCATCCTCATCTATGAGGTGGGTTCTCCAACATCCATGTTTACACTGTGTCTCCTCTTCTCCTCTAATTGGACCAAGAGAGACACCTCGCCCAAACTGGGCTAATCAGATTTTCCACTCCAGGGAATTTGGAATTTCAACGAAGATATTTCACTCTCATTCTGGGATCTCCTTTTGGATGGAGGAGATCTGACAGCTGGGTGACATGATGGGAATACCTTCTTACCCAGGGATCAAGAGTCAGGGAAAGCCAGACTGCAGCAAGAGAGGGCCAAGGAAATAAAACGCAAAAACAAAAACAAAACAAGCAATCAAACAAACAAACAAAAGAAACAAACAGGGAGTAGAAATGGAGATTATATTCCTGAAACATTCTGAAGACCAAACCATTCAAGGGATTTATAAGAGAGAGAAAGAACCAGAAATGGGCCCTATCTAACTAAGAGTCACCCCCCCACCCCCATGCTTATTGACCTCTATACCTACCCAGCCCCCCAACAGGAGCTAGGGACTAACTAATTACTGAGCCCTTTTCATGTTCAGTATCAAGAGCGAAGCCTTGAAAGTATGAACTCTCCATACCAATTCATAACAGAGCCACTGTGGCGGGGTACACATATCCCCAGAGAGAGACCCCGCAGGTCAGCCCCAGTCCTGGAAATTATTCCTTCCCTGATACAATAATTAGGGTCAAGGCACACAGGACCAACCCAGTGAAGAGCACTTGATATCATATCTGCCAATAGGTCAGAGTACCCACAAGTAGGTCAAGTACAGTCCAGAAGAAATGGCTTACTCTTGGACAGACAGTTGTGGAAGGGAATGGGAAGCCCTACCACGTGCTTCTTCCTGATCATTGTACTTCAAATAAACATTCTTTTTTAGGATCTTGGACATTTAGTACTTAATTCAAATGGCCATGGCTTAGGTTAAGGAGAGCTGGAGTAAGGGATTTTGCTCGTGTAATTAATTAGGTGTCCTGCTGGGCTCTGTAGTGCTCTGGCTGAATCCACAGTGAGGTAACTCCTGGGAATCCAGAGCCACAGAAACGTGGAGCCCGATGGGAGGCCAAAGATCAGAAAGAAAAAAAAACTCCCATGTTCTCTAAGTCACTGTCTTGCTTCTCTTTGTCACGGCAGCTGAATTGCCACTGTGATTTTTTGTCCTTTCTGAGTGGAGAGACAAACTACTTATCATAGCCAAAGCGTGTTGAGCATACCAGGCACTGGATCAAACACATTACATGCCCTGCCTCCCTTAGACTTCATAACAACCCTGTGAATGAAGTACTGTTATTGACCTGTTTCTCACATGAGGAAACAGAGGCTTAAAAGGGTCCAGCACCATGCTGGACGTCATAGACTGACCCCTTACCACTGGGCGTGGCAGTGCCTGTGATGTGTAGGCCCTAGTTCAGTCTCTGATTCCAGCTCCTACTCGCTTAGCTGACGGGCTTAGCTGCTTCCTCTGTGTGGCCTGGCCAGTGGATGTCACCTGTAACAGCCTGGGTGCTTTGGTTCTAGCTAGTAATCGCTTATGCTGAATCCATTTGCACATTCCAGCTTACACCTTTGTAACGCAGAGACAAAAATGTGGCTTAAGTTTTTTACCCGTGAAGAGAAATTTTCTTTCCTGGCTTAAAAAAGTAAAAAAGCAATACTGGTTTTTGATTTCCCTTTTGGGTAACTCCTCTAACTTTGGAGAGAACATTCTCTAGAAGCACAGAGTTAGAGAAGATGTACCGGTTCAATGCAAGGCTCCATCACTTCCCGCTACGTGACTTAGAGCTTTGGTTTCAACATATTTAAAAAAAAAAAAAAAAGGAGGCTATGAACTGACTTTAGAAAGTTCTCTAAGGGCTGAATAGGTTAATTCATGCAAAGCCCTCAGCACTATGCCTGGCATACAGTAAGAGAAAGATGAATGACAGCTTTCACTAAGGAGGATGCGGCTTGTAAAGAGGCCGCCGGAATTTGCAGCTGGGTTGGTGATGAACGTGGAGAGCAGCGTCAGGGCAGCGGCGGGGCGGAAGGCTGGCGGGGATGAGTGAGAGCTTCAGAAATGTGTTGGCTCGTGAAAGGCGAGATGGAGCTGTTTGACAAGTGACGCAGGTGAAGAGGAGGCTTTTTTTTTCTTTTAAAAGAGGGAAATGAAGATATGTTTGGCAGTTAAGGATTAAACATGTAGTGGAAAGGGTGGGATCTGAAATAGAAGAAGAAAAAGAATTGATGGAGCAAGGCCTAGAATCTGATGCACGAAGAACCAGAGCCTTGGGAAGAAATTGAACTTCTTTCTTGAGACGGACCAGGAAGAGAAGACGAGTGAAGGTTCAGGGTACTTTGAAGATGAAGGGGAGAGAGACCAAGGTAATGGAGGCCTGATAACTTCTGTTGTCTAATGAAGCAGGAGCATTGGGGTAGTTAGCCTCTAAGGTGACTGCCTGTTGCCTCCTCCTCATCTTCTCACAGCCTGTGTAAGTTTCTCCCACGTCGTACCAGGGTTGGGCTGTGTGACCAAGAGCATGGACAGAGAAGCTACAGGTTGGATTGTGTCCCCCACAAACTGAAGTCTAACTCCTGGTTCCTCAGTTTCTCTCCCAGGGGAAATAGGGTCTTTACAGAGGTGATCAAGTTAAAAGGAGTTCATTAGGGTGGACCCTAGTCCAATATCACTGGTGTCCTTATAAGAAGGGGAAATTTGAATACAAATCCAAACAAGAGAGACCTGCACAGAGGGAAGATGATGAAGACACACAGGAGATGACCATGTGACTGGAGCGATGTGGCTGCAAGCCAGGAAGTCCCAGGGTTGCTGGCAAACACCGCCAACTAGGAAGAGGCAGGGAAGGGTCCCCCGGCCCCCCAGCTCCACACCAGGCTATCAGAGGGAGCATGACCCTGCTGACACTTGGGTTCGGGACTTCCGGCTTCCAGAACTATAAATATATAGGTGTGCGTGTGTGAGCGTGCGCGCGCGCGCGCGCGCGCGCGTGTGTGTGTGTGTGTAATTATGTATAAATAGAGGGGAAGGAAGAGAGAAAGAGAGGGAGAGATACATTGATATGAGAGAGAAACATCAATTGGTTCCCTTCTGTACGCATCTGACCAGGGACCAGTCCCAAAATTCAGACATGTGCCCTGACTGGGAATTGAACTGGCAATCCTTTGCTTTGTGGGATGACACCCAACCCATTGAGCCACACCGGTCAGGGCTGCTAACACAATATATCTGTTGTTTTAACTCACGTTGTTTTTTGGTACTTCGTGATGGCAGCCCTAGGAATGTATGTAATTTCTAAGATCAGGTTATAAAAAGACTGTAGCTTCCATCTTGGGTTCATGCACTCTCTCCTCTCTCAGATCGCTCCCTCTTGGGACAGTCAGCTACCATTTTGTGAGGACATTCAGGCACTCTATGGAGAGACCCACTTAGAAAGGAACCGAAAAGTCTCCAGCCCACAAGGAACTGAGGTCTGCCAGTAGCCTCGCGAGTGAGCTTGAAGTAGACCCCTCAGCCGAGACTTTAGATGAGGCTGCAGCTGCAGCCAACAGCTTGACTGGACTTTTTGAGAGAATTGAAGCCAGAACTATGCAGTCAAGCCACTCCTGAATTCCTGACTCCCAGAAACTGTGGCATAATAAATGTTTGTGGTTTTAAGCCACAAAATTTTGGGATAATTTGTCATACAGTAATAAATAACTAATACCTGCTAACAAAGAAGAGGAAATGGTCACTTGAAAAGAGGAGAAAAAGCATGGAGTGACTGCCGAGATAATGAGAAAGGGATGAGTAACTGAACGATTTAGGTCTGGCTGCAAACTATAGTTGGGACACACCTGATTAGTGTACTAGTTAAATATTCAGACCTCCATGCCTCAGATTCCTATATCAGGAGCTCTGGGAAAACAGCCCTGGGAATCTGCATTTGGAGTAGTGCCCATCTGATTCTTTTAAAGAACCATTGAGTTAGAAGAGAGGTAAGGGTGAAACAGAAACAGCAACCAAAGCTAGAATTTAAATTCATGTTAATTCATAACACCACTGACATCAGATAAACACTATGCTAATGAACCTGTAAAGAATTTTTAAGTTTTGTCAACAAATTCTGAATTAATGGGAATTATTTTCTACCCCAGCTTAAAGAAAATATTCTTAGAAGCCCTTATGCTAACCTTCTTTGCCCCCCCCCCCTTTAAAGAGATGCCCCTATGCATAGACACTCTTTCTATTGTATTTTCATCCTTCATTCTAAACTTCTCTGGTCTTGGTGGTCAGGACCCTGCAATTCAGTCTTAAGTGCTTCCTGTTTCTGGAATTTCTAGGGCCAATCTGATGCTCAGAAACATGTCACATGAAGGTCATGCTACAAACTTTTGTGAACAAGGCCATGGCAGGAAAATCAGAAAGCGGGATGTTTTGGGCAAAATAGAGCATTCGCTTCTTTAAGCCTCAGTTTCCCCATTAAAAAAGTTATAACACCTACAAGAAAGAGTTGGGGTGAGGACTGACTGAGATAATACGTGCAATGTCTTTAGCACAGTCCCTGACACATAGTAGTGGCTCAGGAAATGGCAGCTGTCAATATTAAGAGGAAAGGTAAGGATGACATGCTTAGGTGCCCTGAATTTAAATCTGCCTTGACATTAGAAAGATTCGTGTTGCAAGTCTGCTTCCTTGTGATTGTGCCAATTGGGCCCCAGCCACAGCCTGCGCGTGAGACGCAAGTGTTTGGAGGAGGGAAGATGGAGCCGATGACAGGTGGGTTTTATGGTGAGCGAAGAAGTGAGTTCCTAGACCTGGGCCAGCCCTTCACGACTCTTGGGCTGAGCGTTACAATCTCCTGCAACACTTACTAACACACTAGGGCTCCACCCTAGACCAATGAAATTAGAACTTTTGCCAGTCAGGACTCAGGCAGCAGAATGTTATAAATGCTTCCTGGGTGACTTTAGTGTATAGCTGGTGTTGAGAAACACTGATCTAGGCATTCAAAGTACCTTAGTGGGTTCACAGGTATTTCAGTTATTCTGCATTAAATTAAACAACAACAATAAAATCAGGATGTAGCAACAGAAAGAGGTCAGATAGGTATGTAGGGGTGAATCTGAATCAAAACTGAACATTTTTAAAAAGGTTTTATTTATTTTTAGAGAGGGGGAAGGGAAGGAGAAGGAGAAGGAGAGAAAGATCTGTGTGTGAGAGAAACATTGGTCGCCTCTCATATGCCCCCAACTGGGGACCTGGTCCACAACCCAGGCATGTGCCCTGACCAGGACCTTTCAGACCACAGGCCGGCACCCAGTCCACTGAGCCACACTAGCCAGGGCGAAACTGAACATTAAAAAAAAACCCTATACATTTCCAAGAGAGTTTAAGGATACTTCTTCCTTTGAAAGATCTTTTGATTACCTAAAATCAAGAAAGTAACTTGTTTTTCTTAGTGTTGGTGTTTTGGATAGGAATTTGTAAACATCTGGTGAGATTTAGGATATTGTTTGAGAAACAGAATAGCTTGGTCAGAACAAATATTTTCCCCAGGCATGTAGTTGTGGCATGTAAGTGGAAAAACAGATACAAATCTGAATATGCATTTTTGACCATACATATATAAAAACAAAGAAACATGGAAAATACCTATGATTAAGTTTTATGAATATAAAACCTTATGATACCAAATTCTATATGAGGATGATTTATATTTTGAAAGTACAGTTGCAGTTACAGTTGCAGAAAAACAGAAAAGGAAAATTATAAGCCAAATAATTACCCTTCACTGTTGGGAATAAGGACAGCTTTTTACATGTTCAAACCTATGTTTTTAAAAAAATGATTGTGTTATTTTTGAATTGGAAAAGAAGACACATTAAACACTCAGAACAAAAACAATGAGAAGGAAATAGAGCAAAATATGATCAGTGGTGGATTTGGTGAGATGGGCTCATGAATATTCTCCTTTCAACTATTTTTCCCATTGAACATTTTTGCTATAATAAGAATATATTGTTTTATAATTGGAATAAAATAAACTCTATTTAGAAATAAAGTCTCTTTGTTATGACTTTATTATCTGGCAAAGAGAGTTGGGTGGAGCATTCACAGTTTAAAGTCCAGGAATCAGCTTAGGGGCTGGCAGACATGCTCTGTAAAGTGCCAGATAGTGAATATTTTAGGTCTTGCGGGCCTACGGTCTCTGTTGCAACCACTCAGCCCCGCCATCACAAGACAATAGATGTAAAAAATAATTAAATGAACGATAGTGGCTGTGTTCCAAAAAAATCCTTTACTTACAGATAATGACCTCTGCATTTAATATATTTATCATGCATATGTCACGAAATATTCTTCATTTGATTCGTCCCAGCCCCCAACCATTGAAAAATGTATTGTAAAACCATCCTCAGTAATGGAGGAATTATAGGAGTATACACAGAATATTGTAGGACCACATAGGAGCAAGAGTAATTCTATGCATGGAACATTAATTTATCGGGGAAATTGTTAAACAGTCTGGTAGGGAGACTTATTAGAGAATTGTCATGGAACAAACGAGCATTGCAGAAGACAAGTAGTTTAAAATATAGTAGATTAAGTCACTAGGCAATAGTAATGAAAAACTGCCTTTGTGAAAATCACAAACTTTCTAACAGTAAATAAATCAAGAGAAGAGGCTTTATTAAGAAATTAGTCCTGAAGAAAATCACAGCACCATGGGCTGAAGGAAGCCACTTTTCCCATGGTGTACTCCATTGTTCCTGGTTCTTATCCCCATAAAACCTCTTCTAGATTATCGTACTTTCTCTTATTGCAGCAAAAATGTTTAATGAGTGAAATCACAAGCAGTTGCTTCATATTCAACATAAAATGTAGAAAATATCAGAAGACCTATTTTTAAAAATTATGCAGAAAGCAAACAAATTAAATAAGTACTGGCTTGGGACAATTTGTGCATTATGAAATGCTAATATTTACCAGGCCAGCAGCTAAAGATGTGTCTCCTTTTAACTTTAACAAGTACATATTTTCTTTTAAATCCAGCCTTAATTCCCCACATAATAGATAACTAACTTCATAATTTTGCTGAGTACCCACTGAGGCTCTTTGTAAAATAAACATAAAAATGCATGAACGGATGAACCCATGCCACACAAACTATCCAAGTTCTAACCCAGAGTTCCTAAATGCCCTGCAGGTCAGAGGGGGTCAGAGGAGGTCAGAGTAAGGGCCAGAGTTAAGGGCCCGGTAGCTCTGTTTCTTCTTGAACTACTTTCTTTATCTCCCTGTAATTCTAGTTACAAGCCGCAACCCTAGATTCTGGGTACCTCTCAAAAATGGGGTGCCTTGGGTTCCATCTAAAAGCACTAAAGAAAAGTAAGCTGTTAACAACTTTATACCATTTCTAAACCTGACAACCTTGCTGGGAAAATGCAGAGTTAAGGAAGTGGAGGGATATGTTTCACACCCATTTTGAAAACACAACATACTATTTTTGAAGAATGGCAGGATTTTCTGTGTTACATTACACAAACTCGAACAGGGAGGGTTAACCAAATGCCATTTGGACTTAAAAATAGCTTGAAACCTCTTCTTGCCAGCTCAGTTTTAGTGTAGTTTAAATGCAGAAATCTACATACTGGACTCAATGCAAGATGGCCTTCTATAAATTTTGGATGTTAACTCATCAGATGTATCAGTGAATATGCTCTCCCATTCCACGGGTTCTCTTTTTTTGTCAATAATTTCCTTTACTGTGCAAAAACTTGATAGTTTGATGTAGTCCCATTTGTTTATTCTTGTGTTTTTCTTGCCTGAGGAGATATATCAGGTAAAAAATATTACCACAAGCAATGTCTGAGATTTTACTGCCTATGTTATCTTCCAGGGTTTTTATGGTTTTGGGTTTAACATTCAAGTCTTTAATCCATTTTGAATTTTTTCTTGTGTGGTATAAGAAGGTAGTCTAGTTTCATGTTTCTTCACATATCTGTCCAATTTTCCCCTCTATTTATTGAATAAACTATCTTTAGCCCATTGTATGTGCTTGCTTCCTCTGTCTAGTATTAATTGAGTATAAAGCTGTGGATTTACTTCTGGGCTCTCTATTCTGTTCCATTGATCTATGTGTCTATTTTTATGTCAGGCATGCTATTTTGATTACTATCGCCTTAGAGTGTAGTTTGATATTTGGTAGCATGATTCCTCTTTGTTCTTCTTTCTCAGGATCACTGTTGCTATGTGGGGTCTTTTCTGGTTCCACGATGAAGTATCACCTCACACTGGTCAGGATGGTTGTCATCAGTAAATCAACAAACAAGTGCACGGAGGATGTGGAGAAAGGGGAACCCTTTGGCACTGTCGGTGGGAATGCAGACTGGTGCAGCCGCTGCAGGAAGCAGTGTGGAGATGCCCCAAAAAAGGATATGCCTTTTGACCCAGTGATCCCACTTCTGGGAATATATCCAAAAAAACCCAAAACACTAACTGGAAAGAACATAAGCACCCCTAGGTTCATTACAGCATTGTTTACAATGAAGGTATGGAAGCAGCCCGTGTCCATCAGTAGATGAGTGGATAAAACAACTATGGGACATTTACAGAATGGAATACTACTCAGCCATAAAAAAAGAAAAATTTTACCCTTTGCAACAGCATGGATGACCTGGGTAACATTATGCTAAGTGAAATAAGCCAGAGAAAGACACATACCATATAATTTCAATCATATGGGGAATCTAATGAACAAACTGAACAAGCAAAATGGAAGCAGACTCAGGTGGAGAGCAGGATGACAGCTACGGCCAGGAGGGGCCATTAGTGGGTAGAGGGATCCAGCAAAAAAGGAAAAGGACTCATGGACAGGGGCAACAGCATGGTGACTGGGGGGTGGGGGGAGAGGAGTATAAGGGGGTTAAATGGTAACGGAAAATATACAATAAAAAACAAAATGAAGTAAAACTTAAAAAACAAAAGATGGCCTTCTAGATGCAGTCCCTCTTTATTTCATTATGCAAAAACCTTCCATTTAAAAAATACTGCAGTTTCCCCGTCAGGGTACATGCCTGGGTTGCTGCGGGCCAGGTCCCCAGTTGAGGGGTATGTGAGACGCAGCCAATGTTTCTCTCTCTCTCCCCCTCTTTCTAAAAATAAATTAAATCTTTAAAAAATAAATTAAAAAATACTGCAGTTCCTTAGTCTTCTTACTTTAAACTACACGTCCATGGTATGGTTAAAGTAGTCATTGCTCATGAATGAGTGTCTTCCAACTTGCAATTTGAAATTAAGCAGCAAGGGATCGGAGACGGCCAGAGTTTTGCAAAGCCTGAGTTTTTTTATCCAGTACTTTTCAGGCGTCTTAAAAAATTTTCAGATAAAAAAAGGAGCGTCATTGGCCTTATTATGGGAGAGAGAACGAAAAACCGACCTCTTCCGGCCCAGGAAGAGCAAACGTCATCAACCGCGGCCCCTCCAGCGCCGGGCACCTGACGGCGCGCCCACGCCCAGGACAGCCCCTCGGCCCCGCCCACCGCGGGCGAGGGTCGCTGGAACAGTCGCGGGAGCAGGGCCCCGGGGCCTCGGAGCCCCGCGGAAACTTCCGTCCTTGGGTCCCGGGGGGGTGGCCCATGGGCGGTCCCGGAAATGACGCAAGGCGCACCCTCCATTTTGTAGAACGCTAGAGCCGCTAAGTGCGTCAGTTGTGGAGAGACATAGACGAGTTGAGTCCTGGTCTGTGAGGAGGCAGACGGCTCCGTCGCAGACTACGGACCTCTCTTGGGTCTCAGCAGCCAAAGATCCTGTCCGGTAGGTGAGTGGCTCACTTTGAGGGAATGGCTTCTCGGATCGAGGCTTCTTCATGGCCACTCAGATCGCGAGTGGCCAAGGCTGCTCTCTTTGCGGAGGACGGCGTCCAATGAGCGCAGTTTATCCGAGGTGGGCGCTGGGGCACGTCTCCCTTTGGGTGTTGTTTGAGGGGAAGTGAAGGTGGAAGGGCGGTTTTGGTTGGTCGCTTTTACGGAGGGGTAGTGTGCCCTTCCCTGCCTTCTCACGAGCCGAAACCTTGGAATGGTGGGCTTTGCCTGGGGTGTGGTCCGGGGTTTCCGTGGGCGGGCCCGGTGGCTCCGACACAGCGGAGTCGGGGGAGGGGGAGGGAAAGTGGACTTTGGCACGCGCGGCTCTTCCCACCGCAGCTCCGCGGCCGCCATTTTGTGGCTGCCTAGCGTCCGCCCGCCGCCTTGTGCGCAGGCGCGGCCGTGGCGTCGCGAGATTCCGGCTTCTACCCGCTGTGACGCTCCCGGGAGGCGGCGACGCGCGGCGAGGCCTGTCGCCATTGGGCTGGCCTGGCGGAGGGCGGGGCCGGCTCCGCCCGCACTTCTCGGCCTTTCCTAACTGCGGCAGATGGGAGGGGGCCAGAAGAGCCGGGGAGAGTGTGAGGCTGCGCAGTTCCGGAGGCGGCTGTGGGCGTTGCGGTTGCTGCGTTCTGGGCCCAGGGAAGGATCGTGTTGAGAGCCGAGTTTTAATTTTGTCTGCAAGGGACCTGGCCTAATAAGAGGCACTCTTGGCAATCTTGTTTATAACATCACCCGGTAAACATTTTATTTTATGCCGTTCATGCTTTTGACCCCTTGAGCAGGCATTCCTCTTGACATTCACTGGTATTGTCTCAATTGAATTGTTTTTCTAACAGGAAGTAAGTAGCCGGGCGTCATGAGTGGCTGTCGAGTGTTCATCGGGAGGCTAAACCCGTCCGCCCGGGAGAAGGATGTGGAAAGATTCTTCAAGGGGTATGGGCGGATAAGAGATATCGATCTGAAAAGAGGCTTTGGTTTCGTGGTAAGTGTTTGAAACCGGTTGGGTTATCTGCTGCTAAAAAGATACTGATAAGAACATGTTTGGTCTTAATTGAGCCCAGGTAGAGTGTCTGTAGGAAACGTCATGCAGCCCTAAGGCAGGGAGTTTGGTTCGGGAATAAAAGAACTTCCCTGCGGACCGCAGGAGACCGCTCCCGGCTGCTCCGGCTGCGTGGCCGCCAGGCCTCTGCCTGGCGCTGTGCTTGCCGACCGCCCGCCTTGCTCCGTGGGTCCGTGTGTTCCGTGCTCCTAGCAGGTGGTGGGACGCCCTTGGGCGGCTGCTGGGCATTACATTTTCTCGTGCTTACGTTTTAGGAATTTGAGGATCCTAGGGACGCTGATGATGCTGTGTATGAACTTGATGGAAAAGAACTCTGCAGTGAAAGGTGAACGTCTCAGTTTTATAGTTGCTTAGCATTGTGCAACGGAGCAGACGAGGTGTGCGGGGATACGCGGCCGACGTAGCTCATGGGGGTAGTGAAGATTTTTTTCCCCTTTCTGTAGGGTTACAATTGAACATGCTCGGGCTCGATCTCGAGGTGGACGAGGTAGAGGACGCTATTCTGATCGTTTTAGTAGTCGCAGACCTCGAAATGATAGACGGTACGTCACGGCACAGAGCTGTTTTGAATAGTTACTGCTAAACCATTAGCAACAAGTGGTTCTGGTATTTACCCAAAAAGTCAGTGCTCTTAGTCTTGTGTCAGTCCACTGTTTCTGTTAAGTCTGCATAATGAATCATAAAATAATTTGGGAACAGTTGGCAAAATCATTTCAGTGTCTTGTCATGTCTGATTGCATGTTTGATTGCTGTGACTTGTCAACAGTTGAGCAAAATAAGTGCACATCACTGTATTTCTTCCATGGTGAATTCTCGTTTTCTTCTTCAGAAATGCTCCACCTGTAAGAACAGAAAATCGGCTCATAGTTGAGAATTTATCTTCAAGAGTCAGCTGGCAGGTTTGTAGAAACTCAGTTTTGAGATGTTATAATGTGGCTTTTTTAAAAAACTAATGGAATGGGTAGCTAATGTTTTATTAATATTTTATTAAAAGTAATTCTATTTTTAATTAATGGACTTAATTGTAATTTAAAATTTTTAATTAAATGTAACTGGGGGATATTTCAAATTTTAATATTAGTGATCAAATGTAAATGTTTTGAGGATATTTTTTCTTGTTTTTAAAATCAATTTTAACCAAATATTAAACCCTTTATTTGCCAGCCTATCTGTGTCGTTGGCCTTATGACGAGGAGTGCCTGTGGGTTATCCTAATCGTTGTCTTGGTCACTCTTGGTTGGGCCTGGTTGACTTTGCCAGTCAGCTCCTACAGTGATCAGTTGGCCACCTCTAGATCTGTGTTTGCCGGTCTAGACGTAATCGGGGCACTTACTTGAAGTGCCAGGTCGCAGCGATCCCAGAGCGCTGATAACGTGATCTGATTCCTAAGTTGAGAGCTGTCTTCCTGTAACGCTTCCGAATAAGAGGTCCTGATCGAAAAGAGTTCAAAGATACGAAATTAGTTGGTCGTTGGAATCCTGTTCGCAGTAAAGTGGTCCTTGGTAACTGCACAAGAGTAGAACGTGTCTGCATCCGCCAATAGTCTGCTAATAGGGAGGGCTGTACGATTAAAGGCTTCCATCGATTGGGTAGTGTCCTTCGAGTGGGTGGCGAAGAGCCAGTCGGGCATATGTCATGAAGGTTTCTTCGACCGATTAACGGTTTGCTGCTTGACTAGCCTAGGGAAATAATAATAAAGGTAAAGTAAACTTTTTTAATGACATATGGGGCACAAAATAACGTGTCTTGTAAATATTCTGTTTTTAAATATAAAGTTCCTACTTTAGTCTTTACTTTTAAAATATGTACTGTTTCTTTTTGTTTGTTTTTGTTTTGTTTTTTTGTTTGTTTGTTTTCCTTTTGTATTGAGCTCAGTATAGACTAATACTACTTAATGTTAAAATCTGAATTTCTTTTAGCATTTTGCTTAAAAGCAATATGCTCTTTGTTTATTTCGTGCCCTGACATAGATTAATTTTTGAATTCTGATAGAATACAAGTGTGGTAAACGCCATGTTTGTACTTTATCTAACATCTTCTCTTTCAGTAGTCTTGTTTTTATACTGTGTTGTTTGTGTGCCGTGTTCCCATTTCTTTGCTTAACACAATTGTCTTGCGTTAAGGATCTCAAAGATTTTATGAGACAAGCTGGAGAAGTAACCTTTGCAGATGCACATCGACCTAAATTAAATGAAGGGTAAGTATGTAGTGAAGATTATAAGCCTTTAAAAATATCTTGGTTCTCAGGTGAGTTTACTTCCCCGGGACATTGGGCAATGTCTGGCATGTGGATATAGGCCAGGGATGTTGTGGGAAAGCTGCCCGCCTAACCGCCACCCCCCCCGCCCGAAAGATTTGTCTGACTTAAAATGTCAGCAGTTTTATGAGGATGAGAAATTTTGTTCTAATGCTAGGTTACCCATTGATAATTAAAGATTTGGTATAGCAGTAGCAAAATGAACACAGAAAAGTTATACAAGTCTATAGCTTGTGAGACTACAAGATGTACATAACTTTACAAGTGAGTTTTTTCCTCCTTCAATTGTAGGGTGGTTGAGTTTGCCTCTTACGGTGACTTAAAGAATGCTATTGAAAAACTTTCTGGAAAAGAAATAAATGGGAGAAAAATCAAATTAATTGAAGGAAGCAAAAGGCACAGGTATCTCTCTGGGTTTTTTTTTTGGTCAAAGTTTTACCTAATGGATTTGTAGGGCCTGCTGCTTATGTTGTGTTTTTTTTTCTCCCCCCTTCCCAGTAGGTCACGAAGCAGGTCTCGTTCCCGGAGCAGGAGTTCCTCTAGGTCTCGTAGCCGATCTCGTTCTCGGAGTCGCAAGTCTTACAGTCGCTCTAGGAGCCGGAGCCGGAGCCGGAGCCGGAGCAAGTCCCGTTCTGTTAGTAGGTCCCCTGCACCTGAGAAGAACCAGAAACGTGGTTCTTCAAGTAGATCTAAGTCTCCAGCATCTGTGGATCGCCAGAGGTCGAGGTCCAGGTCCCGGTCCCGGTCCAGGTCCAGATCAGTTGACAGTGGCAATTAAACTGTAAATAACTTGCCCCGGGGGCCTTTTTAAAAAACAAAAACAAATTCCCAAAGCATACTTGCTAAAAATTCTGGTAAGTATGTGCTTTTCTGTGGGGGTGGGATTTGAAGGGGGGTTGGGTTGGGCTGGATATCTTTGTAGATGTGGACCACCAAGGGGTTGTTGAAAACTAATTGTATTAAATGTCTTTTGATAAGCCTTCTGCTCACATTTTTGTGAATGTCTGAAGTATATAGTTTGTGTATATTGACAGAGCTCTTTTATAATTAAAGCAAATTTAATTTTTTTGTACTAGAAAAATTTGAACATTTTAGTTCTTGGTTATTCAAGTATGTTAATTCAGAATTAGTTTAATGTGTCAATTAAACTAATTAATAGCTTTGGACACTTAAAAGAGCTCTAAATTTGCTTGTACATAAAGGCTTAATTTGAGTTTTCCTTGTTAGGGTCAAGGGTGTTCTCTCACCCCCCCTCTAACAGCTGCCTGGCAAGGACATTAAAGCAGCTGTTTGTTACTGATAATAAAAGATTATAAAACTGCTTTTGTCTGTCTGAGGGATGTGTGCTGTTCACTCCTCACTCCCTATCTACATTCAGCACATTCAGAATTTCTTGGAGAGAATCCTAGAGTCATTTGGTCAGGGTCTTCATTTTTTTAAATTTAGGTAGTACTTTTGATATTGCTAGGCTAGTCAAAAGATGGGCAAAGAAGTCAGTGAACTGTGTTTACAGTAATGACACCAATTAGTTTCCTTCGTATGTGACCCTCACAAGCTCTTTGCCCTTGTCACCTGACTACTGGCATGAGATTACTTAGGTTTCTGTCGTCAAGACAAGGGCAATCTGGGCCCTCACCAGGTAGCTCAGCAGAGCATTGCCCCTAATACGCCAAGGTTAACAGTTCGATCCCAGGTAGGCACGTACAAGAATCAGCTAATGAATGCATAGATGGGTGGATAAGTGAATGTCTCATGTGCTAAAATCAATACATAAAAATTTGGAAAAGACAATTTGGTAAGCAAATTGGACAGTGCTTCATAAAAGTGGTGTAGAAGTAATACAATTGTGACACGTGATCACGTAAAGGTTTTTATTTGTTTTTTAGATCAGTGCACATGAATGTTTTAAAGGGGTTCACATGCTTTTTCTTGCAATCCTGAGACATGGATGTTAGAGTATCTGTTCAGGGGAAAACAATAGTGAAAGGTGCTTTTAAGGTTCTCTCTCGCCGTTTGTATTTAAAGTGTTAGAGCTTGCCATCTGCAGGTAATGAACTATTTCTGACAGGAATCTAGTCCTCCATTTGAGTGCTAGGCCAGGTATTTGGTAACTGAGTAACATTAACATTCACTGACTCTTAAATAAAGCTACTTATTGTGTAATACCATTTTACTGGAGTTAATTCAGGGCCAAAGAGAAGGGTGAGTAAATGGACTGGTATTGGAATCCAGAAAGTCTTCAATTCCAGAATCCCGAAACCACGCGAGTGCCAGCCCAGCCCTAGCTCCTGCAGGGATTTTGAGGAACTAAGCACTAGAAAGATTACTTTTCCCCAAAGTGAGGGGATTTGTTAGGGGAAGTTGCTGCGTGGTGGATTTGAAAACTGGTATACTGGCATGAAGGCCACTTGGCTCTGTATTGAAGACTAGAACTCGGGGCCTAAAATTGTGAAGCTGGCTGTATGGAGAGAGTGTTGTATTTGAGCATGGGTGGAGGGCACTGGCTTTATTTAAAATGGCAGAAGCTGCCCTGGCTGGTGTGGCTCAATGGATTGAGTGCCTGTCAACCAAAGGGTCACTGGTTTCATTATTAGGGCACATACCCGGGTTGCGGGCCAGGCTCCCAGTAGGGGGCGCAAGAGGCAACCACACTGATGTTCCCCTTTAAAAGAATCTTTAAAAAATGGCAGAAACTAGTTTTTTTTTCCCTTAAAGGTGTTTTTTGAAAGTTTTATAAGCCAAGCAGTTTTTATATCCCCCTGGGCTTTTACGATAGGTTACTCAGGGAGGTGTGGTGTATGTGTCTTGACATTTTCACCACTTTTTTTTCCCTGCCCCTCCTAAATAGGTAAGTATAAGTGGTTTACTTTTGTGTTGGGTTGGCCAAAAAAATATTTTTTTCCCCATAAAATAAAAGACATTTTTCATTGTCACCAAAAACTTTATTGATCTGGATAATTTTGAGTATGTCGACTATCTCCAGCATGGTGTAATATTGTTTCAATTAACGTCTTGATGTGATCTTACCAACTTCAACGGGTCAACCTGACTGGAGCATCATCCAGCAAGAAATTTCCACAAAACTTAACAACTACTTTTGATGTGTTCAATCAGTCACAGCACCTCCATACACTGCACAAATGTTATTTTTGGATTTTGTGTTTTTATCTTTTTTGAAATAAATAACGCTGAAAATGTTGCATATTCCATCTCCAATGTTAAAAAGCTACACAAAATTAAGTTTGGTAAGTTTCTTAAAAATGCACATTGATATGAGAGCTGTCACAGTACAATCTTAATTGTTTCAAATGAAATTAAAAATAAATGCTGCTAGAACCATCTTAACAGAAAACAGGTTGGCCAACTCAATACTAATAATTTGCTATCCAGTGAGGCAATAAAATAAGATACTTTAAACAAATGGTAGTGAAAATGAAGGTGGTTTGAACCAGCAAGTTGGCCTAAATTCTGGGTGTGAGCCTGAGCAAAGTTTTAGGACCCACCTCTGCGTGGGTGTAGTGCTGCTTTGGTGTTCTGTATATACACCACTGAGTGCTTGGGTAACATCTGTTTTGCCTGCAATGTGTTTATAATTGGTATACTATATAGTTTCAGGTGTACAGTGTGGTGATTCAATGTTTATATACCTTACAATGTGATCAGAGTAAGTTCTAGCAATGTCTCACCATGTGGCCATACTATACAATGTGACTGGTTCTGCCTATTTTCAGCGATATAAAGTCTAGCCTTCCTCAAAAAGTTAAACTTGTTCTATTTTGTTTGTACTTAACTGTTTCCTAGCAAATGTCATAGAAAATTTAAATAGCTAGGTCAGTGTAAAATATGTAAAAAAGATAAATGGTAGGCTTTTTAGTGGCTCAAATCAGTTGTTACTTAAGTTTGCTGTGTAACTGGGCATATTGATAGTCTTGGACATTTGCCACACTGATACCCTGGAATTGTCAGTTTCAGTTGTATCTAACCATTAAATGATACAGAAATCACAAGTAGCTAGGCATCTTCGGCAGTTTGTGAGCGTTAATACTCTTTAATCTTTGACCTAATACTTGTTTGCACATGAGCAATATGCAAAATGTTTATAAATTTCATTGGAGGAGGAAATTAGATTTTTAAGAATTTTGAGTATTTGAGAAACCACTCTTTGGCAGTAACAAACTGAATTTTGAGGGCGTGTAATGTGGAAACCACTGATACCTAATGAACTGATGGGGATAGACTATTAGTTTGGTGAAACAGTTGTTGATTTTTATATTGTTGCCTGTTTTTTTTCTTGTTGCAAGTTTTCTCTACTTCTAGAATTATATTCTTTCATTATGGCTGAGTTTTTGAGTTTGTCTTGTTTTGAGTTTGTCTTGTCTAATTGCTCTTGCATGTTATACTTGCTTTTGTATACTTTGTGTCCTATTTTTGTTCTCAGGAGCTTTAATCCCAGCAGTGATGTCAAAAGGGAAGGAATGGTATCTGAATTTTTAAGGTTAAAAGACTTTGGAAGTCTACTAACTCTACAGCCCTCTGAGCATTTATTTATTTTTTTAGTCATAAAACTTGGAACAGGATTTGGGTATTTGGTTTTTAGGAAAACATTTTTGGCTAGTTCACAAATCAAGTACCTTTTATATGCCTATTAGGCACTGTTCTAGAGATTCAGGGACAAAAGGCAATTTTGGTTCCTTTCACAGGGTTTTGAAACCTTTTTTTTTTGTTTGTTTTTTTAAAACAAGTACCAAATTCTAAGCTGGAGATGTGTAAGGCTTTTAGGGTAGACACCCCACTGTCTGTCCTCCAGGCAAGGCTTTTTATGATCTTGATAGTTTCTGCTGGAAGTGTTGGAGAGACTCAGATACTGCTGGTGTATCCATTTCATCTTTCCTCTTTCTGTAGTTTACCACACTGGCCTTCCAAATAACCTGACCTGAATCCGGGCCACAGGGGCAAGGCTGGGCTGTGTGGGGAGCACGCCTCTTTATGCAGTACCATTTCCCAGAGCGGCTGGAGTGTTTTCTTCAGTTGTAGCAGCTGTATAGGTAATTTTTTTTTCATCTGTAAAGTTGAAAAGGGTTATTAGTGGGGAAGGGGAATGAGAGAATTCTTAACACAAAGCTTACTCAATTTGAAGATAAGAGAATACCAGCTTGCCCCTAAGTGGGCTGTTTCTTTTTCAATCTCTACCATCTCTTCTCCCATGACATAACTCGGAGGAAAGATTTGCTTCCTCTCAATATCTCTAGTGGTAATAGTCACAGAAGGTCTAATGAAAAGGATACTGACTCTCCGTGACTCCGTCTCCAACTTTGTACATGCTGTATAATAGGAAGTTGAGTTTAGGTGAGGTTGCTGACTGCATTTGGGGAGCAAGAAGGGGTCAGGGAGGAAGGATCTTCAGAAAGTCTTCCAAGGTGTTTCCATACCCCTCTCCCCCATTTCGTCGTTTGGCCTACTTTTCCTGGCAGTGTGGGTGTGGTGAGGAGATGTGAAGATAGGGGTCAGGGTCTACCTTCCCTGTTCTCCCATCTCCGTAGAAGGGTGCAGGGGTCAAAAATCACAAAAAACTTGACAGATTCTTCACCCTGAGCACTGCTGTTTGGGCCCTGAGTCCATAAAGCGGAAGCTTTACCGCTCTTGGTTTTTTTGGGGGGAGGTGAGGGGTAAGAGGGTGGAGACTTCAATAGGCAACAGATTTCTTGAGTTGCTCTTAAATAAGCATCAGGCTAGATTTCCTACAACTCCACTGTAGTTTTGAACCAAAACCTACAAAAATTTTCTGAAGTATGGTCAGCTATTGATTGGTTTCTTTTTGGCTGCTTGATAACCAAGGTTAAATTTTAGTTCATTGTAAATGTGCATTTCCTACTATAAGATAATTTCATGAGGGAAGGTTGCATCTTTCTCCTAGGGTGTAAATCAACCCCTGGGGTCTAGGAAAGGTCTTCAAGTAGCCCTCAATTAAGTTCATGGAAATAAGAGTTCAAGGATTTGAGGGATTGAGAATATACTGATATTTAGAATATAAAATACTGAAAAAAATGTTGCCAAGTTAGGTTGAGTTTCCTGGTTTGGGGGGAAAAAAGGTTGAAGTTCACTTTAAGGAAGTGACTCTGAACTTTCTTGAGGTTTTTTTTTTTTTAAAAAAATAAGTTATATTACTTTTTAAAAAATATTTTATTTACGTTTAGAGGAAGGGGAAGAGACGGAGAAAGGGAGAGGAGCATCATTGTGGTTGCCTCTGGCGCACCCCAACCAGGAACCAAGCCAGCAACCCAGGCATGTGCCCTGTGGGAATCGAGCCAGTGCTCAGTCCGCTGAGCCACACTAGCCAGGGCTTGAACTTTCTTGAGTTTTGATTATATTTTGAAGAAGATGAAATGACCTGAGCCTTTTAGAAAACAGGTGCTAATCGGCTAGAAAATTATTAATCTAGTAGTAATCAAACGTGTAAGATCAAACTAGATTATTGTGATAGCTACTGTTCAATAAACTTGTTACTGTGTAATGAGAATTGGAATTCTATTTTTGGATTCAGGGTTATTGGGCTGCATCATCACTTTAATGTTTTCCATTATTACAGGGATGCCAGGAGGGCTGTGGCTCTCACCTGGTTCCAAGACATGAGAACCTAGTCCTAAAGTACAGACCTGAACTCTTGCGAATAGGGGCCTTTTCACACAACTAATATCTCACAACTATCTAATGGCCAAAACAGTTCTGTCCTACATTCTCTCATCCTGAGCACTACTTATGGTCTCCGCAGTTGAAGCAGCCCACATTGCCTTAGTCCCCTGAGGCCAACTCCACCCAAAACAGAATGCAGTGAATGACACAGCCTTGGCTCTTTGAGGTCACTTTGTACTTCCTGATGCTGTTTTCTACTGACTTGATAAGAATGGTAGCCCCATCCCAAAGGTCCTTGCCAGAAACTGGATTGCCTCCAATATGAGAGCAGATCTCCAGGGGGAATAATTCAGTACTCACCCTTGGAAGACTTGAGTTTCTTGTGGCACCAGAAGAGGGCAATGAGGAAAAGCCCTTCTACAACCTGGCAAATCATGTAGAGGAGAGGAAAGAGGAAAATTGGTCCAATGACTTCAGGACTGAAGGTCACATTGAGGATGGTAGTGCAGAGTTGGATATTTTGGCATCCAGTCTCCACGCTGACAGTGCGGCTGCATCTGTAGGTTAAAAAAAAACACCACCATTTGCACTCATAGAAGAGGCACGAGTTGCAAACTCACTTCCCTATCCCCTTCCCAGATACCCTTAAGATCCACTGAACACCCCAAGACAGGAAGATGAAACTGCAGGGTATGGGATGCACGGGGTTTCAAGAAAAGCAAAGTTGATGCATCTTAAAACCACTAATTCAGCCTTGTGGAAGATGGTGACTAGGTGGTTCATGTCAGGAGATCTATAATTTGTCCACTTTTATAGGATTACCAAATTAAAATTGGAGAAATGACCAGCTGGTGAAAGATGAAAGGAAGATGTGAGTCAGTATTCCTCACTGGCTTGTTACATTGGGCATGCGTACAGGACAATAACAATTTCAACATGCAATAGAAGATTGAAATGTCTGGGGGTCCTTGTTCTATTCCCAAGATTCTAGCTTGGATACCTTGTACTCGAAAACATGTGATGACTGAAAACAAAAAAAACTTGATTCAAAGATTTACCTGTCTTTGGAATACATTCTCTTGGTTTTGCTGTCCATTTTATGGATTAAGGAATGGGACGTTTACATTTAATGAATATACATTAAATTCGTCGACTTACAGTTAGTGTATTAAAATAATTGTTGCTCACTAGTACCCTGACAGCTGTCTCAGCACATTGAGGGGAAGACTCCTGTGATGGCATTGAACACGTGCTGGGGGCATTGTGCTCTGTATCACTGTGTCTTTGTGAAAATTGACATCGAGTGGTTATTGGCAGCCTTTTGACTCTATCACAATGTGTTATATCCTGTAGTAATTTGTTCTTTATTAACATATTTTTAAAATGGATGATTATTTTCATTTTTAAAATTTTTTTAAATTTTAGTTTTCAATTACAGTTGACATTCAATATTTTATATTAGTTTCAGGTGTATAGCATAGTGGTTACTCAATTATGTAATTTATGAAGTGGTCCCCTGACACCATAATTATTACAATATTATTGACTGGATTCTCTATGCTGTACTTTACATCCCTGAAGGCTATTTTGTAAGTACCACTTTGAACTTAATCCCTTCACCTTTTTCACCCAACCCCAACCCCCTCTTGTCTCACAACCTTCAATTTCTTCTAAGGATAATTATTTTTAAACTATATTTTTAAAACACTTAAGTTTGGTTTTTTGGTGGGGGCGTGCTAGGGTGTTACTAATGTGTAGACTTCTGCATAAGCATTTGTCTATGCTTGAAAAAAGCACAAGTTCCTGAAATGTACAGCGCTCTCTAGACAGTGCCTGATGTTCCCATACCAGGCTCTCCAAGTTATCTGTTCCCCTAAAGTAGCATCTGTTTGTAATTGGATTAGTCGGTAGCCGAGGTTCAAGCTACTTCAGCCCTGAGTGTCCCTTAGCACCATCACTTGGTGGTGCCCTTGTCAAGGCAAAAGAGGAAAAGTGGAAGAGAAAGAATATGATCGACATTTGTCATGATGACATGGAGATACCCCAGCGCTAGTAGCTACCAGGAGTTTGGGCAGGAGATGGAATGTAGGCTCTGGGGGGAGCACTTTGCTGTGAGTTGTTGGTTTTTGGATGATTAGAGAAATGCCATTGTTCTCTAGAGTAATGTTTCTAACCCATTCAGTTCCTCCCCAGTATTTCTCTACAGTCCAGAGTCCCGTGTTCAGTTGATGCATTTGGACATATTGCTAGGAAAATGCCTTCCCCCGGACCTCAGATCTCCTCATCTTTTTCTTGAGAGACCAGGACAAAAATGAGGCACATGCAACAGTGAGATCTAAAGTAGTACTTACTGTTTATTGAGGCAGAAGAGAGTGGAGAGAATGTAGCCCAGCAGGTAGCCGATGAAAGGCATCAAGAAGGAGATGGCCCACAAGTGGGGTGTCATGACATACTTGATGCTACTGCCCACATTGATGGCAGAGAGGACTAGGGCAAGCGTAGTGAGAGAAAACATGATGACCATTCCTCCCTGCGAAAGAGAATGAGAAAAAAAGGCAATTAGAAGGACAGCAGGGATAGGGAGGAGCAGAGGGGGTGGTAAAGCACCATGGGCACTGGAGATGGGAAACGTTTTAATTTAAAAAATTGGCATTTAAAGTGGAAGTGAATACAAAAGGCCTTTATTTTCCATCTTTTGGAATTCTTGTCAGTAGCTCGGAAGCTTCTTGGAGGACAGAGACCTGATTAACGCTTGTTACTAAAGACTAAGCCAAGTAGTGTCAGCTCGATATCTCTGGAGAGCAGATTTTTAGATAAGTGCAGTGGCTGTGAAGGAATGAGACTGTTCGTCTCTCCTGCAAAATGGCTCTTGTAAATTAAAAGTTCTCTTGCAAAGGCATTGACTCTAGAGCTTGTATACACAATCCAACAATACTGCCATTGGTCCAGATATTTTGGAACTTGTTCAATGTTGTTACTAGGACCTGTTATACTTGTCTCAAGTAGGACTTTCATTATGGGTAGGGACTTCATACATTTTATGATGAGTTTGACTTCTGGAAGTTGCCAAGAGTCACTTGAAGTGAAGCTGGTAAACAAGTTGGATGATCAAGAAAGGTAATGTGGCTTTAGATCCCAAATAATGTATAACTGTAAAGAGTCAAGCCTACTTTCTTGAGTGACCTGCAAATTGGATATGAAGGAAGTTCCCAAAAAGAACATCAGAAATATCTTGTGTAGTAATGGCATCATCAAAAACAGTACAAACTCTCCTCCAGGATAAAGTTTCCACCTTCAGTTTAAAACTGGGTCAGAGAGCCAGGTTAGAAGATTATTTCAGTTGTCTAGTTAGAGAATAGTGACCTCAATGAAGACAGGGGACACAGGATGGGGAGCAATGGATGGATTCAAGCAAAAGCAGGTAGGACTGACAATCACTGATTAGTGTGAGTGGGGAGGAAGAGGGAACGTTGAGAATAACTTCCCAGTTTCTGGCTCAGGCAGCTGGGCACACTGAATGCCAGTCATTGAGGTAGTCACAGTGGGAGGAGGGAGGAGCAGGCTTGGGGAGGAGATGATTTCAAGACATGCCGAGTTTTAAATGCCTGAAGCATATTCATGTGGAAAGATTTGGCAGTCTATAAATGGATTCCAGAGTCACGAGAGAGTTGAGAGCTGAAAAGACTGTTCTGTAGATCATCTCAGCTCATAGATGTTTGCTGAGAACGACTAGATGCCGTGGTGGGAAGATCCTGGGAAGCCAGGCAAGAAGAGCAGAGAGCTTGCGCTGAACGCAGAGAACTTTCACCAGGGAGACCCACAAGGGAGTCTGAAAAGTGCCAGAGAGGTGGTGGGAAAAGGCGGGAGCACTCAGTGTCCGAGGCTGAGGGTGAAGGCTCCTGAGGAGGAACTGCTGGTCTACCATACTCTGGTGGATTTGGTGAAGAAAGGGGAGCAAGTGGTCATCAGGATGCTGAGTGGATGGGAGACCAAGGAGGAGAGAAGAGAGGGATTCATATAACTGAGACTAGTTGTGGATGGTCTGGTCAGTGGTGAGAGCAGTCCTGCTGGTGGTGCGGTGGGAGTGGAAGCTGCATGAGAGGACGTGGTTTTGGGGAGGGGTGTTTCCCAAAGTGTGGTTAGGAAGGGAGGTGGAAAGAGAAGTGTTGGCCAGAATGGGAGGTGAGGGATTGTTCTGTTTTGTTTTTAAAGATAGGAGGTTTTTTGTTTGTTTGTTTTAAATGGCAAAGCCCTGGCTGGTGTGGCTCAGTTGTTTGGAGTGTCATTCCATAAACCGGAAAGTTGAAGGTTCGATTCCTGGTCAGGGCACATATCTAGGTTTCAGGTTCGTACCCCCCATCTAGGCACATATGAGAGGCAATCGACTGATGTTTCTCTTCCTCTCTCTCTCCTTCCATTCCCCTCTCTCTAAAATCAATGAACATGTCCACAGGGGAGGATTAAAAAAAAAAAAAAAGGAGTGGTGTGACTGTATCAAAGCTGGTTGTGAAGAACTAATGAAGAGATGTTCTAGAAATGAGAGCAATGTGGGGGAGACTGTGGGAGGCTAAGGCACATGATCAGTAAAAGGAGACCTCTGAGAAGCGAGGGTGGAGAGAAAGGAGGATGCCATCCAGAGCGGAGCAGGGTGATCAGCATGGGCAGCAGGAGGAGTGGTGTCTGTGTCTTTCAACAGGCGGGAAGGGGAGCTTTGGCCACAGTATTAGGACTGTGTCAGGACAAGGGCAAAAACTACTCTGACAATGGTGATGTGAAAATCAAATGGCAGCTTTTCCCCTAAATCTCAAGCCCCAGGCAGCTGCTGAGCCTTGGCTTCCAGATAGCACGCCCTGTAGACGGGCCCATGGGCACAGACCACTGAAACGGCCTCATTATGTCAGGAGGCAGGGTCCTTCCCGAAGACAAGTGATGAGCAGTGAGCCAGGGTGGAGACTGACAGGGACCGAGCTCTAAGGTCACCAAAGTTGGCAGAGGGACCATGGTTACACTCCAAGAGTCTGCCTTGTCTGTGACCACAGTGCTCCTCCAGCCATCTGGGGTCCAACTCATTGCACTCTCTTCCCCTCCCACTCCTGAAATGCTGGGAGTGGACACACCACCTCTTTGCCCGGGCCCCACCCCTCTGGCTTCTTGACCAGTCAGCCCGGTTGGCCCTTGCTCGTCCTCTTCAGATTTGTCCCCAGTTTTACCCAAATCCTATATTTGTTCATGTTTTGGCTCAAGACTGTCCACTCCAGGAGGCCTCTCTGGGCTACCTGGGCCTCACTAACTTCCTTGCATTCTGCCAATATTCAAACACTGTGTTGGGTCTCATTTCTTGTATATTATTTCACTTTCTACAAACTGTGAAGCCTCAGAGGGTATAGGATAAAAATTAGCATCTCCTAGGGGTGTAATAAAAACTTAATTTTATTACTAAAATAATGATGATACTTTCTAGCTGTGTATGGTGTTTTATATTTTTCCTCTTAACTTTTTGGAAGTATTCTCAGGTACATTACGATCCCATTAAGTGGGTGTCCCAATAATAGACCTCTGTTTCCTTTCCTTCCCCTCCCTTCCCTTCCCCTTTCCCTTTCCCTTCCCTTTCCTTTCTTGTAAACAAGGGAAAAAAACCACCACAGAAAAAAGCCCAAATTTCTTGCATCAGGCCATAGACTGAGCTGATAGTGGCGTTCTTGCTCCCCGCCCAGGCCCCCCAGATTCTTACCTTCATGACATAGCGTACATATTGTGGCCGTTTGCTATTGAGGAAGATCCCTATGGTGCAAGGAATGAGAACCAGGATCAGTGATAACACAATGTTTCCATAGGGTACCTTGTCCTTCAAGTCCCCATCATAGATCCCCCGGGAGTAAACATACAGGAGGAGGGGCATCATGCCCAGGGCAATGAAGGTGGAACAGGTGGTCATCACAATGCTGGGTGGGAGACACAGGAAGAGTGCAGAGAGAAAGCCCATTAATATGGAAGGTTTTGTTGAGTGCCAGCTATGTGCCGGTCGTGGTGCTAAGCACTTTACATACATTGCTTCATTCCCTTTTCCCAGTAGCCTTTGGAAGTAAACATACGATCCCTGTTTTGCTAATGAGGAAGCTAAGGACTAGAAAAAGAGTTGTGGCTTGCCCAGGATCACGCAGGTAGTAATGGCTGGAGGCAGTATTTGTACCCAGGTCTGTCTAATTGCTTCAATCCCTGTTTGCTTCATTATGGAAGGAACATTCTGATTCCCTTTGTAGTAGAACTCTTTTTGCTCTCAGCACTTGCTATATACACAGCCTATTTAGAAGAAAGCTAACTGTGTGACTTCATCATTCTGACTATATCCCATTGGATCACAGAACAGCACCTGGCCCACAGTTGGGTCTGTCTTAGAGCCTCAGGGATGGCTGGACATAATGGCTCTGCCCAACTGGCATAACAAGATTTAACTACATGAAGAACGTTTTCTCTCTTGGAGATTTTGAATGTGAGACACAATGACAGAACACGTGGTCTTTGAGAGTGGGTGGCATGGGAGGGACGGTCAGGCAGACGCCAAAAACGTACAAGGAAAACGTACACAGGGACCATGATTAGAAGGACTATAAAAATAGCAGCAGTAGGGACGACAGCAGTAGTTACCCATTGCTGTGTAAGTGACCAGGCAACTTGGCTGTCACACCTGCTTTCTACCTTAGTTACGATCCTGGTCCCTAACACTGATAGTCCTCATGTCCTTTATTTCTAGTTTATCCTTACATTATGTAAATAAATTGAGTGTGAGTCTCAGAGCCTGAATAACATATCCTCCCTGCTCTAATTTATATCTTAATTGTCCTATTAGCATTTCCATTCGGAATCTAATACATGTCAGTCCCAGGATCCTGTCTTGAAGGCACGTGCCTTCCAGAAAGACCAACTGAGACAATGAAGCTGCTAGGGAACATTCTCGGATTTGCAGGCACCGATCTTACGCTATATGGCTCTGGCTTTCACTCTAGCAGGAAGGTTGGGGGTGAAGGCTTGGCATGAACTCAGGAAAATCACTGAAGTGTAAAGTCCCTCTTCCCCACAGCTCTATCCTCTATCTACCCTTCTTCACTGTTTCCATCAAGGCCAACTGTGGCTTATATGAACATCAAGTACAGCCTAGTCCATTGGGTTCAGAGCACCACCATCCAGAACAGCAACGGGAGGAACATCACAGGGATAAGAAGCTGTCAGAGGTGAGGAGACACCCTCAAAGAATATTGTGTGCTGCATAATGGGGAAACCCTTCCCTTATGGATGCCTGAAACATGTAAGTACATACCTGAGCTTTTAAGAAAGTAATGGAGGTTTCCAGAGATCAGAAACAAAGCAAAGTCAGCCTTCACTTAACATGGCATGTACTTCACTTTTACCATGGGCTAATTGATACAAACAAGAGTTTAAGTTCCTGTGACATCTCATCAATGTTGTAACACAACAATGTTGGATGAAATTTTATACATTATTCATTGTTCGAGGACCTGCTGCAGTTAGCGGGTAAACTTATGTTGAAGCTACAGTATGTGAACGAGTAGGAAGTAAAGTGCTAGGTTTGGTAATCTGGAGGCTTAGGTTTTAATGCCTAAGGGAGGGACCAGATTTGAGATTTTAGGCTTCTGAAAAGAGGAGAGTTGAAATAGATCAATGATAAAAAACAGTTTGGAAAAATAAAACATCTATCTCATGGGTCAAATACGAAATAATGAAAAGAAAATATTTGGAATATAATACACATTTAAAAACACATGGGGAGGTGACCTTTGATCAGGCAATGGTTTCTTAGATATGACACCCAAAGCACGAGCAACCAAAGAGAAACATAAATTTGACTTCATAAAAATTAAAAACCTTTGTGCTTCAAAGTACACTGTCAAAAATGTCTCCCACATAGTGGGAGAAAATATTTGCAAATCATATAAGAGTTTAATATCCAGAATATATAAAGAACTCTTACAACTCAATGACTTAAAAACACCAAATAACTCGATTTAAAAATGGGGAAAGGGCTTGAATAGACATTTCTCCAAAGAAGATATGCAACTGGCCAATAAACATAAAAGAGAAACGCAAATCAAAACTATAATGAGCTGCCATTTCACACCCACTAATATGGCTGCAGTAAAAATCCTGGCTAAAACTTGGCGAGGATGTGGAGAAATTTTAATTTTCATATGTTGTTGATGGGAACGTGAAATGGTACAACCGCTGTGGATAGTGGAAAACAATAAAAAATCCATCGGCTGATAAAAGGATGGGCAAAATGTGGTGTATCCATATAATCGAATATTACTTGGCCATAAAAGCAATGTGAAGTACTGCTACGTGCTATCACATGGGTCAGCTCTGAAAACATCATGGTAAGTGAAAGAAGCAGAAACATTAAAGGCCATATATTGTGTGATTCCATTTCTATGCAATCTGCAGAGGCAAAAAGCCAATTAGGTTGCCAGAGGCTGGGGAAAGACAAGAATGGGGAGTGACTGCTAATGGGTATAGGATTTCTTTTTGGGATGACTAAAATGTTCTGGAATTAAGGGTAATAGTTGTACGACCTTGGGAAGATACTAAAAACTACTGAATTACACACTTTACAAGGGTAAATTTCTTGATGGCGTGTGAATTACATCTCAAAAAATAAATTAATTTTAAAAAGCCAGGGTGCATCTAAATTCTTAGAGAAAAATTGATAGACTTAAATGTTTATATAGGAAAATCAGAAAGACAAACAAAGGTCAATGAACTAAGCACTTCACTTCAGAAACAACGTAAACCCAATGAAAGTAGAAGAAAGCAAATATTAAAGGTGAAAGAGTAAACTTTAAAAATTATATAAATTGAGAGGGTCAATTAAAAATTAAACCAAGAACAGTTTCTTTGCAAAGTCCAATAAATTAGACACTGCTGGCAAGACTAATCAAGGAAAAGGGAAGAAGGCACAATTGATGATATTAGGGACAAAAAAGGGGACATAATTTCAGCTATAATTTTATAGGTTTATTTTTCGATTTAGATTGAATGGACAATTTCCCAGGAAATATAATCTACAAGAACAAATTCAAAGTATAGCCAAAAATATGAATTAACTTAGAACCATAAGGACATTTAATCAGCTTTCTGAAACCTGTCATCCCAACCCCTCATGGTTTTACGGTAGAGTTCTACTAGACGTTTAAAGTGTACATGGTCCCAATATTATTCAGAGAATACAAAAAGGGAGAACATACCCCATTTTCGTATATAAGTAGTATAATCTTAGAATCAAAGCTGGAAAAGAACATTAAGAGAATGGGAAATTAGTAACCATTCTCACCTATGAGCATAGAGGCAAAAAATAATAAATAAAATATTAGCAAATGAATCTAGCAATATCTTTACAAAATAATACAATGAACAAAATGGATTAATCCCAGCAACATAAGAATGGTTTAACATTAGATAATCTACTGACATACATTACTATTATCGAGTTAAAGAAAAACGGTATGAGCATTTTATAGGCAGAAAAGTGTCATTCAACAAAATTCAGTGTTCATGCATGCATGATATTCAGTGTTCATGCATGCATGATAAAAATTAGCATACAAGCAACAGAATGAAAATTCCTGAATCAAAAATCTATAGGAGACAGTAAACTTAATGGTGAAAAAACAGACAAATAAATCAAGGACACCAGTTATCATCAGCTTTGCTATAAATTATATTACATATTGGCCTTTGTTAGCACAGCAAAACAAGAAATAGAAAAGCTATAGAAATGAGAAAGGAAGAAACAAAATTTTCATTATATGTCGATGAGAAGACTGTCCACAGAGAAAGTCCAAGCGAATTTCAAGTATAACTAGTAAATAAGAGAATCCCTGTGATTCTGAATACATTAACGATATAAAAAAATCTATTGAGTCTTGATATAATAGGAAAAATAATTATCATATGATTTTTAAACTGGTACCATTTATAATATTTACAAAACTATAAAATATGTATAAATGAATCAAAAAGAGGTAAGCAAACTCTTTATGGAACGAATGATAAAACCTCATAAAAGGGTATAAAATAAGGCCTAAGTAAAAGAAAAGGTATATTATTTTCATAGATAGGAAGACTCGATATTATAAAGATGGCCTCTAAATTTATCTATAAATTTAATACAAATTTAACCAAAATTCCAGAAACATTTTTTGTAGACTTGAGAGCTAATCCCAAGTTCAACTGCAATAGTAAAATGTCAAAAATAACTAGTGTAATTTTCAAGAGCAAGATGTGGGAACTCATCTTTCAGATATCAAAAGTGATTATAAAGTTGTAATTCAGAAAATGTGGTACTGTGCAAGGAAAGCCACAGAGACCAACAGAAGGGAAGGAAGATTCCAGACACAAACCCATGCGTATCTGTGAATTTGATCTGTGGGAGTAATGGCATTCCAAATTACGAGACAAAAATTCGCTCAGTGGTACTGGGAATTTTTTCTATCACACAGAAAAGGTAAAATTAAATCACAGCATACGTAGTAAGTTCTAGGTCAATTGAAAATCTCCATGTGAAAGGCAAAACTTTAAAACTTTTCAAAGAAAACATACGGAGATATATTCATGACCTTGAAGGTAGTAAAGGACTTTTTAAAGGAACCCAAAAAACAAATTGTCAAGGAAAAATATCAGTAAATTTGATTAAATTAAAATAAGTGCTCTGTGTTATAAGACATTATCAAAGTATAAAGACAAGCCCTCAACTGTGAGTAGACTGTTGCAACATATAAACAACAATACAAACTACAAATTAATAAGAAAAAATACAACAGACCCATAAAATCATAGACAAAGAACATTATTTCTAGAAGAGGACACCCAAATGGCCAATAAGCACTTAAAAAGGCACTAGACCTCCCATGAAATTAAATTTACAACCACCGTGACCCATGTTAATATTACCAGATGGTAAAAATTGAAAAGTCAGACAATTTCATATACAGATGAAAACATGGAGAAAGTGGGACAACTACTTTAGAGACTATTTGCAGAAGATGTGTGGACCTCACAACCCAGCTGTCCTGCTTTCATTATATACCCTCTCCCATGTGAGCACCGGGGCACATGCACGAGACTGGTCACGGCAGCAAAACGTGACATTCACACAAATGTCTGACAACAGGAGGACAGACGAATACAAGGAAACTCTATGGCAGTACAAATGCACAAAGGCGCTATTTTATTTTTATGCCTACATCTCAAAAAAAGAAAACAAATTGTCAAATGACATGGGCAGTATGACAGTGTGTATGAAATATAAAAACACGCCAGTACTACTAACTGTATCTTGTTTATGAATTGGTACATCAATAGTAATAGTATAAATTATACTATAATGGTGCTAAATTATGGGAGGTGCCTCCTGCGGGGTGGGGAGAGGGGGTTGAGATTGGGGAGGGGTACACCATGCTACCTGTTGATCTCTTCTTAGGAGAAAGGCCACACACACAGATGGGCTTATTTTGATGTCCTTGAGCAGAGGGGTTATGCCTACTCTGGCTTGGCGCATCAGGAGCTCTGAAATTTGCCCTGGGACTTGGTGTTCCTTATGCGTACAGCGGGTACGGGAGCCTGGCTGTAGGCCTTCGGGTACCTGTTCCCCATTCGTAAGTGCTGGACCCTGCTCAGGGTCGCCCACTGCCTGGCTTGCTGGAACCTGTGACTGTCATGATCCTCAGTTTACCCTGAAGGTCTGGGATGGGAAGTGACTTGTCCAGACTCCAGTTCTGAGATTGGAGCCTGTTCCGTAGCAACATTGTGGACCTGGTCGCCTCTCGGGGAGCCAGGGGGCCAGGGGAAAAAGAGTACATTTGGGTTTTTATTTATCCTTCCTGCTTAAGTTCTCAGAGCACTGCACACACCCTGCTTTCGGACATCTGTACGCTGTGTTTGAGGAAGGGCTTTGCGTCCCCGACCACAAAGCAGAAGCTGAGGGAGATGTGAGGAATCTCTGTGGTGAAGCAGAAACTTCTGGGAACCTGAATGGCCTCCATCTCCTGGTTAGGTTCCTATGTCATAGTGGGTAGAGCTGTGGGAATCCTTGGGCTGTGTCCATGTCTGTTGCTCCCACAGCCAGTGGCTCTGGTCTCTGCTGTAGCTGGGTCAGGGGAAGCAGATGAACTTGAGGGGCATCAAAGGTGTACTAAGGGGTCCTGTTCCCTCTGGCACTCTCTGTCCCCTACAAGCTAAGCTTGCTTCGACTCTGAGGATATTTCCTCTTGTCTGAGCGTCACCTGCATTTTTTGGAGCTTGTCTAAGTGGCATTCTTGAAGAAGGAGCTGCCATATCTGGCTGCCCTGCAAGGTCCACCTGGTAGCCCAGCCTCCTGTAATGTGCTTGGTGCCTGTGATGGCGGCTGCACCAGCTGTGAGGCAGGGTCACGGGAGGAGAGAGCCCAGGACTGGCTCCCGACACCACTTGCTCACAAATTCTGGGAAACTTCTGGCAAGTCTCTGGACTTCAGCTTTCTCACGGGGAAAGTGGAATTGCTGTCTTAAGACACCCTGCTCTAAATGGGAAATAGGATAGTGTTGTGCCGAGAGAAGTCCCAGACTGGGAGCCTTTCTGTGACATCCGGCTCCCTGACATATACTGTTTAGCTGGCATGGTATTTTAAAAAGTTTTGAATAAGTTGCCAATATTTAAGGATTTGGAGATTTCACATATAGGAGGAGTTCCTGCCTTCTCTTGAAAAGCAGAAAGCTGGGCTGCCGGTGGTTCCTGCCCCTGGAGAACACCCGCGGCGTCTGCCCTTCGTGCCGGGGCCCACGCCTTTGAGGCTGGCAGTCGGTCTCCAGCCAGTGTGTTGGTTTGTGTACACGCCTGACCCTGAAGATACGTAAGTAAAAGCACAGGCTTTGGAGCCCCAGGCTCGGTTTCCTCACCTCTAAACTGGGCCCTTACTCAGCACGCCCTCACAGGGTGCTGCGTGGGGACACCGGGCAGAGCGCTCGGCGCAGTGCGGGCTGGTTTGTACTGTCAGTGTCATTATCATAATTAGAATATGTGCAACAAGTTACCTTAGAAGAACTCACATTGCAACATGTGTTGGTTGATGAGATTCACACCCCGCAGTGGGGGCTTAATGTGCGTGGGAGGTTTGCTGTGGGAAGAGCAATATCTCTTCTGGGTCTGGGTAGAAGTGACAGTCTCCAGAGCCCCAGGCACAGAGGCTGAGCAGGAGAGCACAAGGGGTCACAAGCCTGAGTCCCTGGAGGCCTCGTGGGTGGAGGCCTCAGAAATGCAGCTATTGCCGAAGAGACCTCGTTAGCACCCACTGGCCAAAGAGGCCGGGACACCTGGTCGCTGACCCTTAAGAGCTCCCCCATTGTCCTTTACACTATCCTACACTGCTTGTACACTGTTTGTACAGATCCAGGAGCCCTCGGAGGACCCCTCTCCCCGACACTGAACTCCTGCATCCCTTCTAAACTGTAAATGAAGATATAGCCTGGGTTTCTCAGGACACAGAGGCTGCCACGAGCCTTGTCCAGAGGCCAGACCAAGACCGAGGGCCTGCTTTGCCGCAGGAAGGATTGAGATTGGATAAAGGGAAGGATTTCCTCTCAGTGAGGTGGCTGGACTTTGGATGTGTCCCTGCGGGAGCCTGTGCAAGCCAAGCCTCTCCTTCCCATCGGCTACCTCACTGAGGGTGAACCCTATGGGTGGAGGCTCCAGAGCTGCTCACATGGCGGGTCCTGGTAAACCCCAAGTATCACTCTCTCTCTCTCTCTTTTTTTTTCATTTAAAAATCGGCCCTGGCCTCACTTGGCATCACCAGGAGGCGGTTCCTTCCTTGGTTGCGTGGATTGTCTGAATCCACTGCCTTACCTGGCATAGAAAAGAGTCTCGGCTGAGGACCCAGCGGGAGGGCACTGAGCTTGAGACTGGGGCCTAGATAAAGGCAGGAGCTTCTGTGGGTGAGTTTCCCAGCCAGCACAGGGGATGCTGCTTGTCCCCACCCCCTGCCCGTTTGGCTGAGGTGGGGTCCAGCACAACCTAGCTGGCACCGGGACACTTGTGGATCTGCCTGGTTGTGTCTTTACATGAAAATGTTCCTATATCTGCGGGGAGGATGAGGGAAGTTAAGACAAGACATCCCATCTGCCTGGATAGCTGGGAGGAGGTTTGGAAATTCTTGCTTGCCCTGTAAGAATTGGAGGTGCCCATTTGGTTCCAAGTCACCGTGATCTCTATGAAAATGTCTGGAACCAGTTCGTACCCCCTTTCAGATCTCTGGCCTCAGAGTAGACAACTTGTCCACCGTTGTAGGCAGGTAAAGTTCTCCAAAGGCTCCTTTGGCTTAAATCAGTGCTCCTTTAAGACAATCCTTATGGCCCACTTGAGATGCCTCTGGGAGGAGAGGGGTTTCCAGGGTGCCCCTGGACCAGCTTGATCTCTTTGGTTTAATGTTTAAACCAAGACGTATCCCAGCTCCCACCCCCAACTCAGCATAAGCTCTTGACAATTAGTGCCCCGCCACCTCCTGCCCCAGCATCTGCCCAGCCCCCACTCATTCCCGCTCCGGCCTTTAGTCCAGATTTTCCCCTTGATTGTGATCCCTCCAATGTGGCCTCTGCCCCCAGGCTGCTCCCTCCTCATCCCCAGTCCTACCTGAGGTTCATGTCGCCCTTCAAGGCCAGACTGAAGAGGTTGGACAAGTGTCCCCCAGGGGAACAGCCACAGATCAGGATGGCCAGCGACTCAATGTTGTCCAACTGGAAGAGCTTTCCCAGTGTAAAGGCAGTGAGGGGCATTATGCCGTACTGTGCCACCAGGGCGATGGCCACCCCCTTAGGCTTCCATATGTGAGCCTTGATCTTGCTGAACTCCATGGTGCTGCCCAATATGAGCATCATGACGAGAAGGATGACCACCAGGATGACGCTCAGCAGCAGGTCAGTGGGGCGCTTGCCGTAGTTGGGCGGCAGGAAGTTGAATGGGGCAGACACATTGGGGGCCTCCATCCTCCTACACGGCACTGGAAGGCTGAGAGACCTGCGCAACCTGGCTCCCCCAGCTGCTCAGTCCTTGCAGGGCACCTTCTTCAATCGCCTCCCAAGGCAGAGTTTCAGGACAGACGGAACTGGAGCAGGCCTGATATGGTCTGCTCTGGCAGGCTGAACAGGCCAGAATGCAAATAGAAGGGTTATGCAACTGGCTGTGGCCCAGAAGGGGAGACAGCGCAGAGCTTTATCTGCTCAGCCTGCCCTGTCTCCTCTGAATCCCTAGACCTTCCTTGGCCACTCACACTCCTTCATCACTTGCTGCTTCTGGAACAAGCGGCCTCATTTCTCTCCTTTGCTCCCCACTGAGCACCCCCAGATGTTCTGTTCCTGGGGCCCGGTCCAGGGCCTGCACCAGTCCAGGTCCCCTGCTCAGTCTTTTTTTTTAATTAAATATATTTTATTGATTATGCTATTACAGTTGTCCCATTTTTTCCTCCCCTCTATTCCCCTCTGCCCTGCACCCCCCTCCCACGAGCATTCCCCCCTTAGTTCATGTCCATGGGTCGTACATATAAGTTCTTTGGCTTCTCCCTTTCCTATACTGTTCTTAACCTCTGCCTGTCTATTTTGTATCTACCATTTATGCTTCTTATTCCCTGTACCTTTTGCCCCGTTCTCTACCCTCCCCCTCCCTGCTGGTAACCCTCCATGTAATCTCCATTTCTGTGATTCTGTTCCTGTTCGAGTTGTTTGCTTAGTTTTTGTTTTTTTAGGTTCATTTGTTGATACACAACATTAAATTAAATCCACCATAAAGTAGAAGAGGAAAAGAGAAGCAAAGGTTTCCAACAATCGAAGAATATTCACCAGGAAAACAGTGCCACAGAGCAGATAAAAACTGTCCAAACATTATGCAATTGAATTAAAAAATAAAAATAAAAACCCTGAATGCAGTATTTATTTCTGTGAAGGAGGGCCACAAAACAGAAATACAACACAAATAAATTTTTAAAAAACCCACCATTTTGGAACCCCTAATGTAATAGCTGTTTCAGATAAGGATCATCAGTCGATGCTAAAAATTTTGGGGAAAAAGTAATTGGGGAATGGGATATTCATGTGGTGATTAATTGGCAATTATAGATCAAAGATATATACTTTTACATTGGCAAAACCTGGCACTTACCCACCTACTCAAGTGATCAAACCTGGAATTCTTAATAGTGAGATGACCTGAAATATGCCCCCGATAGAATGTGATATGAAATGCATGATATAAATACAGTTGAAAAGGTTTACTCTGAATCTCACTAAGTCCTTAGGTCTAATTGGCAGTTTATTAGAAGCATAAGTGTTAGAAAAACAAGTGTTAGAAAAGCAAATGAAATATAAAGAACTCACCAGACAAATCTAAAATATGTCACATTTTACAAAATAACTGGCATGTCCCCTTCAATGAGTAAATGTTGTAACAAAGTTGGGGGTGTGTTCCACATAACCAAATGCAATGTATGATTGGGTACTGGGTTGAGAAAAGATATCTAAAAACATGGTGGGGAGTAACTGGGGAAATTTGAATACGGGCAATACATTAGATGATATCATGGAAGTCTTAAATTAGTATTGTGATTATTTTGGATGATGTTCTCATTTGGGGAAATGCAGGCTGATGTCTTAATGGATGAAGGGCCTTGATGTCTGTAGTTTATTTTAAAATGGTTTGGAAAAAGTGTGCTTGTGTATTGGGTGTGTGCACAGAGAGAGGAAAAGCAGGCGTGGCAAAATGGTAACTGACGGAACACGTGCAGGACGCTGGGGTGCTCATTGCATTACTTTTCCAATATGTTGGTGGGGTTGCGATTTTTCAAAACAAAAAGTTGAAGAGAAAAAAGATGCAGGAAAGAGATGTTCTGGTAACAGGAGGAGATGAAGCATAGCTGGCAGAATTCTGGAAAAACACAGCATTAGAGCTAAAGCGGAAATGGGGGGAATACAAAGAAAAGACAATTAAGAAAATCACAGTGAGGGGCGTGGAAGAGAGAAATGAGAAAGACAGGCAAAATAGAATGGCAATAAAGGATTAAAAGAAAGAGTAGGGAGAAAATGGTAGATACAGAATACAAGGAATGAGGATGCAATAGATACGTAATTGGAGCCTTTATAGAAGAAAACCGAAACAATGGAACAGATCAGATATGAATATGATTTTCTGAAATAAAGAAGACTTTAATTTATACCATGTATCAGGAAAAAATTAATCCAGAAGAGTCAACTGAGTGACATATATTAGTAAAGTTTTTAGACCTCAAAGATGATCCATCAAGCAAAACGATCCAGTCCCCTACAGGGGACAAAAACCAGCATTCTCTACAGCAACACTCGGGGCCAGAAGCTGGTGGCGCGGTACTGAAACGATGTTCCAGGGACAAAAAAGTGTTAGCCAAAGATTTTATATCCAGCTAAATTACCATTCAACTATAAAGACTGCAGACAGCCTTGAACATGAAAGAATTTAGAGAATGTTGCTTCTATGAACCTTTTTTGAGGAAACTACTAGTGGATGAATGTCAGCCAACTGAGAGATAATTGGGGAAATTTTGAAAAAGATATTGACCACAAGGTTTGAATATACTTATTGTGGACTAAAGCTAAAATTAAAGTTACTGAGAAGGATATGAAAATGATGTGGACTGACTCTGTAAACAATGTAATAAGTATTGGTAGAGGAAGGAGGAAAGTAAGTAAGAGGTAAAGTTTACTGATTACTCCATCTGTAATAACCAGGAGTCAAAAAAACATTTCTCAACAAGCCAAGTAATATAATAAGC
Organism: Mormoops blainvillei; assembly: GCA_004026545.1. NCBI lineage: Eukaryota > Metazoa > Chordata > Mammalia > Chiroptera > Mormoopidae > Mormoops > Mormoops blainvillei. The sequence continues at coordinate 4,378 of PVJD01004597.1, read as the reverse complement.
ACTTTTAAAATACAGAGATTAATTCTAAGAAAGATATCATTGACTAAAATAGGGCAGAAGAGAAGAGGAAGGGAAGAAGAGATCATGTGCTTACTTTTTTATTGTTCGTAGTATGGAACTAATAAACATTTGTTAAGTATTAGAAAACCGGAGGTATTATTTAAAACTTTCATTATAAAAGTAACAACGAAAGCAAAAATAGAAATCTTTTGAAATTTGAGAGTTACAGTAACAAAGATAACAGGCTACACAGTGAAAGCTTTTTAAAAATGACAGAACAGAAAATAATATAATATTAATATGATAGAACTAAGGCTAACATGATATATCAATACATTTTGAAATAGATTTAACTTGTCTATTAAAAGAAAAAATATTCAGACTCTTTCATAGGCAAAACTCAGCTTTATACTGTAATCAAGCAAATGATCCATCTAAGACAAAGTATTTTCGGAAAGGCTGAAAAGAAAAGTATTTACAAAGGTATATGAAACAAACACAAAGGAAAGAAAGCACAGGTCATAACCTTAATATCACCCAAGGTGAAAATGAAGAAAGGCTCTTTCTTATGCTCAAAGATGTAATTCACAATGAGAAAGAAAACCTATGTACCAAGTAAGAAAGCACAATATTCATAAAGCTAAAGTAACAGGAGAAAAACAGACAAGCAAATAAATAGTAGGACACTTTCACTCACTTCTTTCAATCGGTTATAGGTCGTCTAGAAAAAGTAAAATGGATCTAGAAGACCAAAATATCAGAGAAGCAGATACAGGTTTACGATTTATTATTCAAAACTTGCCGTAATTTTCCAAAGTTTGATACAGTGCATGCGCTGTATAGAATCGAACGTTCCAGTTGGGGTCTGGGGCAGTACCATAGTCAAACACATCAGTATTTCTGCAGTGAATCATATGATGAGTAACTCAAGACAATAATAGACTCTCACCAGTAGAGATTAGGGTTTGCTGTCAAAAGGATTACAAACAAACGGTTAGATGTCAGAACATTTTGGGTTGGGGAATTACAGAGTTGGGAATGTGAGTCTGTGTTCCATTTCACATAGGGAAAACTGAACTTCTCACTGTCTAAAACAAAGGAATGAAGTGCCTTGGAAGGGCCAGCCACAGGGGCTTGTGTGGGTGGAACAAGTTCAAGCAGAGGTGACCATATATCAGAAACCTGGAGTGCCCACTGGGGAGCAGGACAAGAAGACTAGCGTGTTATTTTCTCACCTGGGATTCTAGGGTTAGACTTTACTGCGGAAGGGGATGTGTTAGTGAAGCGGCGTGGACGAAGGCATTCACACAGTCCTAAGCATGGTGCCAGTTCAGTGTTCTAACACGTGTTCGGGAAGTGTGCGTGCAAGCCGAGAAATCAGCAAAGACAGCAAGCGCACCCTTTAATTCACTCTCAGGGGACTGATACCACTCCGAACCAAACATAAAGTGTGCTGAAAGGCGGGCTGTTGAAAAAACAGCTACCACGTTCTCCCTCTTCCTATGGCTGGGGACAGTGACACCACGCGTAGGGTTCTTCGGAACTCTTCCTGTCCCACAAAACACACGTGCAAAGGTCTGAAATTGATGCTGCGCAGATGGCGGTCTCAGCAGGTTTCCAGGTAGTTCCGGTGATACTGACACTGGAGAAACTGTGGCCCATCTCGGAGAGCTGATAGGTCACGTGGATGCGGGGGAGAGGAGCCGGTGGTGGGTGGAGGGCTAGGTCCTTCACGGACCATGATCCGCTGACTTGACGGCGATGGGCTAGAAGTGGGGGATGGGAAGGACAACTCCCCGTGTCTTACAACATTCACTCAAGGTCTTCAGTATCCTCCCGGGATCACTCAGGCTGGGGTTATCGCCATGCTCCTTGTGGTTCCTGCACCACTCAGTCTGGAAAATGGAGAGGCTGGTGGAGTGAAGGGCAGCTTCGCCCACCGAGGCGCTTGTTACCAGCTTGTAAATGTGAGCAAATACTCTGTGGCCGGGAGAGGGCAAAGGGCATGGGAGACTAAAGGTCCCAGGCATGGAGTGCTGTGTTCGCAGCAGGGTCAGAGGCTGATTACTTTAAGGCTTAACCAAAATCACACAAGTCATTTTGGAGCAGGCAGAAAATAAAGATAAGCGCAAAGAAGAATGCAAAAATCTCACCTCCCAGAGATAAGCATGGTTAATATTTTAGACTGGTGGTTTCCAACTGGCCTCCTAGAGGACCCAGGATTTTGTGGAGGTGCTTCCAAGACTCCATAATGCTAGTTGGAATGTAATCAAAGAAGCCTAAGGGGTTTGGATCCTGTCAAAATTGCCACAAGCGAACGTACAGGGGAGCTCACGGGCAGTAGCGTCATGGAGACCACCAAGCCGGGAACGTGTGTGGCTCTCTCTGCCACCTCGAACCCGGCCCCTCCTGCCATCCCTGGTGCTAACTTGCACTTGCCATGAATGTGGCTTGGTGGGCAGGCTGGAGCCCTGCAGATCTGCAGGCCTACTGTGGGAAGTCTCACACGAGCACACTCCAAGGCAGTACACCGTGCAGTTCTGATTATAGGCCACAGGAGCTCAGAACCTTCCCTTCTACCCACAAATGTTCACCCCCCGCCCCCACCCAGGGCCGTCGTGGGGTGTGCAACAGGAAGTGAATTTGTAACACACCGTGGTGTCATTAAGTTATATAATGGATCATTTTAGCACCAGTCTTTTTGTTTTTCTTACTGAGGGAGGTATCTTGCAACAGAAATATGTTTAAATAAGAACACCTTTTAATGAGTGACGGGATGCTAATGCTGCACGTTAACCTTCCCTGTCCCCAGGCTCACACTGTCCTGCATTCTGTGGCCCCCTCCTTGCCTGGCTGGTACGTTCTCAGGTCTTCAGAGAGGGATTTCAGAGGTGCAGGGAGAAAGAAGCATGTGGATACTTGGCTTTTTTTATTCTTTTCTTTTTAAAAATTCTCACATGGGGACATATTTCCATTGATTTTAGAGAGAGGAAAGGGAAAGAGGGAGGGTGGAGGGAGGGAGAGAGAGGGAAAAAAAAATCCGAGTGAGAGAGAAACATTGATTGGTTGCCTCCCGCAGGCACCCTGATGGGGATTGAATCTGCAACCGGAACTGAGGTGTTTGACCCTTGGCTTTTTATTTGAAATTCAAAACAGGGAGAAGAGTCTTGATGGCTTGTTTTCAAGATCGAGATCCAAACAGGTTTCAGAAGATCTGGGAGGGGCGTGGAAGAGAATCAGAGACAGAGTCGGAGAGAAACAAATCTGCTTGTGTCCTGTCCCCTCTGCCCCAGTCAGGGTCACGACCTCGGCTTGGGCACAGTCACCTGAATAAATTTGGGGATTCTTGGGGCAGAGAAGACCTGTACTTCTTCCCAGTGGGTCCTGGGGGAATTGACTGAGGTCCTAGAGCCTCCTGCTGTGGCCAACAGTAACTGTGTGGAGAGGGCAGACGGCTCATCTGGGTAGGGAGGGCCCCAGCTGGCGACCTCCTGCCCTGACTCCTGTGACCTCAAGGGCTTGTGCCTGGCTGGGTTTCAAGGGGCTCCGCGGCTGGGATAAAGGGAGTAGGGTGCACCAACTGCACATGATTGGGCAAGGAGTGTCCTGCGCGGAGGGAACAGGAATGGTGAGGGTCTGGGCTGGGGGTTTGCTTGGCAAGCTTGGAGTGTGGCGAGGAGGCTCGGGGAGTGAAGCTGCCAAAAGCAGGAGCCAGACGCCAGGAGCTGGTGATGAGGAAGAGAGGGAGCCACAGCTGGGGTTTGTCAGACATGGAGGCGGTCCTTCGGTTTGTCCTTGGAGGGACAGGAAACCACGGAAGGTTTTAAAGAGGGGAGCAACTCTGTTAGATCTGGCTGCTTCATGGAAAATGCCTTCAGCTGGGCAAGTGTGGACACAGGAGACAATAGCAATAAACCCAACTAGAGGCGAAGGTCCCTTGGACTCTCTCTCGTCTGTCCAGTGGAGGCCACCGGGCACAGGCTGGCTACGAGCGCTCGAATGTGACTGGTCTGAATTGAGATGTGGCACAGGTATAAAATACACATTGAATGTGGGAGATTTATTACAAAAATAAGAAAATAAAATATTATATTGATGACTTTTTAATCTAAATTTTATTTATTTGAATTTCACATTGATAACTTTAAAAATATTGATTACATGTTACATCGATAATATTTTAACTACGTTGAGTTAATAAAAATCTATTATTAAACTTAATCTGATCTGCATTTTACTTTTAAAATCTGGCTTCTAGAAAATGTGAACGTGCATATGTGGCTCACATCCGGTTTCTAGGAACAGCACTGAGCTAGCGTGTGGACAGGGGGTGGCAAGAAATGGCTGGATTCTACGTTGTTTCTGAAAGCAGAGCGGC